>LAPY01000128.1:260432-275770 GCA_000970635.1 Eragrostis tef | reverse complement strand
CCCCCCCCCCCCCCCCCCCAACAAAAAAAAACGAAGATTCAGGTAGACTTACGCTTCAGGTTCTTCGTAATATCGTCCCATGTGAGGTTGAAGGTAAAGACTCCAGGAACATCCTTAAGATCTGTTATGGTAACTGCTGGTGTAGCAAATTGGGATGTCGCAACAGTAGTATCATCCATTAGATCAATGGAACCCATACAAACTGGTATGCCATCTTTGGTCACTTGAACAGGACAGTCAATGACATCTGCACCATCGTCAACTGCCTTTTTATATGCTTCATCAGTGCAGTCTGGGTAGTCACCACTTGCACCATTGTGTGAGATAACTAGAGGTTTAGCTGCAGTGTCAATGCGAGAGCTTTCAGTAACATTACGAAAAGGTAAACTTAAGCATTTTGGATAAAGGACGCAAGCATACCATGATCTGTCTTGCTGTTGTTCAGGTTAGTAAAGCAACCTGCCACAGATTAAAAATAAAAATCAAGACCAGAGAAGTAATGATCGGGTTACTAAAGCATACTGCATCTTCCAAATTGTTCGAGTATGCATGCCAAGATGAAAAGTGAACCATTATTCCATTATAACTATTCTAAATAAATGATAACAGTGAAAACGATGCCAGCTTAAGTGCATGAAATGACCAGCAAACATTTATTAAGAAGACCACGAAGAAAGGATAGAAGGTAGACTTACCAATTGCCTCTGAAGGAGTAATAGGGAAATCAGACAATACACCATCAACAGCAAAAACACCATTGTCAATGAAGGAAAGGACTTCTGTCAATGGATCATAGCTGTAGTTGTAGCTTAATATATTATCATTTGCAAAACCAGCAGCATAGATTTCTAAACCAGCTTTATGAGCATCATTGACGACCGAAGTATAGGGCAGAAGATAATTATCTGGTGTAACAGGCCAGATATAGTTTTTGGGGACAAGTATTCCAGATGCAAAAGTCTTGACGAATGTTAGATTTTTCAACATTGAGCCATATGTCTGGTTTGTAGATGGCTCAATAGAGCGCTCATCAAGAAAGCGGAACACAAGCTTCGTCTTCTTGTTAACTCTTCCAGATATGCTGGTGAGAAAGTTTACTTCAGGCGATGAGATGTAGTCGGGAACAAATTGTTTCGATGTAGAGAGTATATAGCTTCTCATGCTAAGATTAAACTGGCTGTAGAAACTGTCAAGCTGCAATTTGCAAAATCAGATGTTCAAGTGAGAGGAAGATCTCCCATTTGTAGTTCAATGCAAGTCGACCTACCTGAACATTTAACCAAACAGCAGGTGCCGGCTTATACATGGAAAAAACAGCCTCAACAGGAATTATTGGCGACAAACCATCAAAGTAATCCGAACGAGATAAGACCGACTGTCTCACTGTAAAATATCAAACTCAGTTAGACAAGCAAATTAGGTGCATTGGTAAAGTAATAGAAGGTTTAATGCACTGACATTTGAACATTTTCTTGGAACGTATAAAGAAAACAATTAATTTTTTTAGATAATAAAGAAAACAATTAATACACATCGCAGACCAAGAAAACTTGAGATATCAGTGAAGTAGATAATTTGTGAGTTCACTTACGAGACACTTTGTCCAGATCAGTGAATTTGAAGTCCACAGAGAACCATCCTGTTGTAGATACACCGTTAACATTGTAGGTCTTCTTCCCTTTGGGTAAAACATTAGCAATGGTCGTACAGTTATCCATATTGATGTTTGGAAGGCAGATGCCAGCGTTATCCTTGGTTAACCACACATTGCAGTACAGGGCTGTGTCAGGAGAGCTAGCAAGCTGAACAATCTGATAAGCAATGTCACTGGAGTCGGGAAACAGGCCCGAGAACCCGCCTTTAGCGATGATTGCCGGAGCCTTGCCTGCAACAATGACACGAATGTTAGGCTTGAGACCTGAGGAAGGCCGGATGTACTGGACCTTAAAGTACATCGCCAAAACAGAAACTCCGATTCCTAAACTTCCAGACTGATTATACGGTTTGGTCAACATGCATAACCATATGAAATTATGCCGGTAAATCAAGAGAAAAAATCACAGCTCAAACTCGAATCCGTCGAATCTTCGGTCCACTCCCATTCTCGGGGTTTCACAATAATCAAACCCCACAGTCATTAGCAGCCAATGGACAGTAAATGCCTAGAGGTAGCAATTGACGCTTATTCTGTGACTAGGAGCGATTACGCATAGACTTGTTCTAGAGCTATCGTATCCTAATAACCAATGTAATTCAGCTGGAAAGGCTACCTCAAGGAGAAAAAAAAAAAGAAAAAAAAGGACGCGTCATGACCAGCCCCCAAGCTACCAATCAGAAATCCGGGCCAGTAAAACTATTTCGCTGCAGAAAAAACCGAAGCTTGAGCCAAAACAGGACGCGCACCCCCTCTTCTCGTCCAGAGGACCAGACTCCTGAAGATCCAGCTCAAACAGCGAGACAAAACCAAATTTGCAATTTGCAAGAAAAAAGAACTAATCTTTAAGCAGAGAAAGCAAGTACTCGACCAGATCAGATCACACACGCGCATACTAGGGAACTTGTCAAGAAACGAGGAGAGGCGCAGGGAATCGAGCGTACCACTGAGGGTCTTCCAGGTGGAACCCTTCTGCGCGGCGGCGCAGCCCAGTGAGAGCAGCAACAGGAGCAGGGGCGAGCGGAGAACGGAGCAGGCGCGGCTGCTCGTCCCCATTGCCGACAGCCACCTAGGCACCAGCGCCACCGGCGGCGGGAGCAGCAANNNNAGGCACCAGCGCCACCGGCGGCGGCAGCAGCAACTCCGGAAACGCTGGCTCCGAGCCCGGAAACGGGGAAGCCGAGCGAGGAGGAGGAGGAGAAGAGCCGAGGAGATGAGGCAAACAGCAGAGCAATGCGCGTCCGGCGGCCGCGTTGGACTTTTAAGACCGAGACAGACAAAGAAAATGGCGACGCTGCTGCTGAGCTGTGTGTGTGATAGCGGGAGGAGAAGGTGGTGGCACCAGAGTCAGGGGACGGGGAAGGTGGTCAGAAAATTGTGAGCGCTGCACAGCTCCTCCCGAGTTCCTGACCTTTTCCAAGGAAACAAATTATTATTATTTTGTTTTCTTATCTATATCGATTATTATCTTTTTGACATTTTCTTGATGGTAGTGCATGCCCACGAGGTCAGAAATCTGAGGTTGCGTGGTTGCGAAGGGGGTAAAAGGACTTGTTTTAGAAGGTGGCAAAAGGATAATGATACCGTGCGCTGTGTGCACCTACGGTATTCTTTGATGTATATTCTAGATACGGATGCATTCTCTTATACATAAATCATGGTTGCGAAAATGGAAAAGTGTTGTCATGGATCATGTGGGAATTTGATCATTTTACATGAAACCACTACAAAAATGTGCCAGACAACATGATCTTGAAATTTAGGCCAGCGACGACTAAAATTTCAGTCCAAAAAACTGGCATGTTCAATGTAGCGGTTGTATGATTTCAACTAACTTGTTCATGTAATTGCAGAGAAAATAGTTATATTTATGCGTCTTAATAAGTGTAAAAAACACTAATTTGCCATACACATTTCACTACTCCTATATTGCAAGCACTTGCAAAAAGAAGAGAGAGAAAAGAAAACGATAAGTCGTAGCACGTCCATATCTCTTTTTTTCCCGTTCTGAATTCCTATCTCTAGCCTTTTCACGTTACCTTTATTTTCGCAAAAAAAGGATTATCATTCCGAGTGATAGATAGAGATGCCGGCCGGGGGACCCGTTCCAATTCATGTTGCTGCCAGGGCGCAATAAAAGATTTGCATGTGTTCGGACTCTGAAACCCATCATAGCTCATCATCATCGTAACCCGCCGGCCAGTGTACAACTGCGCCGGTAGTACCACCACTGGTAGGACTAGCAACCACAAGCTCTCGATTGGCCCCCTCTGCTCGTTCCGCTCTGGGGAGACGCGCGCATCTGCAGATAGAATAGCGCAAGTGGCCTGGTGGAGCAGCGGCATCGATCTGACTGCAGCAACTTTGCGAGGGACGACGAGACCTTTGGATGCTCTAGCTCGCTCGTTGGTCGCCGGCCGGCATCGGATGCCGAACTGAACTCCGATGCGCAGTGTTGGTGGGCGTACGTTATCCATCCGCGTGCGTCGAGTATATCACAGACGCAAAACGAGCCAACCGGAACGTATATGTGTAATAAGCTGCCCCTGTAACCAATCGTAACAGAGGGACCAATCAGCTTTAAGACATGATCGACCCGCTCGAGCGGCGAAGCGTGTCTGGCACCTGAGTGCTCGACCCAGAAGGGAAAGATAGCAAAGGAAAAAAAGATGGCGATGTGTATTTGCCGCTAGTATCATCAGCTCGGCGTACCGTGTTGGACTTGTGTTGGTGAGGCCAAGCTGGAGTAGCTAGCACCGCGTTTGGTGCCCCGATGGTTGTTTAATTACGGCGATTTCTTTTGTCTTCGACCACGGCCACCATACTATAGTACTCCTATTGGAGTAATAAACTTTTAAAAATTAATCTGCCTAGAACGGCGGCTTCACGTTGCTCTGACAGGTGTTCTACCTGCTGCGTCTCACTCCGTCCCGGCGACCCAGCATCAGAGGTAGCGAGCGCACATGCGCACGGCAAACGGCCATGCGCATGCCTCTGCATCTCTGCGAATCAGAGGATAAGGGTGGCATTTCGTTAACTTCTACTAGTAGCAGTGGGGACGAGCCCTAAAACTGCCAATTTTGCCGGATCCATGCTTGCTCCGGTGAGTGACGGCGCGGTGGAGGGGTTGGTTCCGTAGATCGATCGAAGTACTCCTCGTCAGCGCGGTGGAAGGAGATGGCCAGATGAGCTTTTTATGGGAAGGTGGAGGACGAGCAGATCAGCATACGTCCGGCTCTCCGTCCTCTCCCATTAGTCAGTGGCTAATTAGACGGATGTCAATCGTGTCATAGATGGCAAAGATCGGTCTAATAAAAAAGTGGTGACCATAATAAGCTTGGACGGTGCTTCTATCTGATGAGGTGGACAGCAAATCAACTCTAAAGCCGACGACGCTTGTCTTAGCTGGACCGAAATGTTCTAATTGTACCGTAGTATGCCAAAACACGGTAGCTTAATTTCATGGTAAATCACACCACTTTTCCATTTCTATGCCTTTTTGCATCAGCTCTAAAGGGAATATGCTCCAGTACGAGATTTTTATGACAGGACGTTTGTCTGTCAGGGTGCAAAAATTCATGCGGCAGTGTCATGTGTCTGCCCTCTGCAGCCGGCGGCATTATTCTCGCCCAGCTACCGAATCTGCCGCCCCTATCATCATTTACCCAAATCAGGCACTGAAACTGAAAAATGGTTTCGCCAGTTCTTCCAGCCTCGCCAGAAAATGTTTTTTTTTTCAAGTTTGACACCCTGCCACCGCTCCATGTTGAAGAAAAAAGATCTACAAGCCCATTTATTTAACGTCATCTATTTGTTTCTGCAGAAAAAAAAAAGGCATTGAGCCGATAAACTTTCTTCACCATACAAGAAGGGGCGGGACCAGGAAATGGAGGAGAAAATTTTGTGGAGCCGGTGAAGGACGTGAAAAAGCATCCACGAAATAAAAACTCTTCTCACTACGAAAAGGTTAAAAGGGGTTTCCAGTTTCTAGAGAAAAGTGGCGCTATTTGTTTCTGCAGAAAAAAAAAAAGGCATTGAGCCGATAAACTTTCTTCACCATACAAGAAGGGGCGGGACCAGGAAATGGAGGAGAAAATTTTGTGGAGCCGGTGAAGGACGTGAAAAAGCATCCACGAAATAAAAACTCTTCTCACTACGAAAAGGTTAAAAGGGGTTTCCAGTTTCTAGAGAAAAGTGGCGTGATACGATAGATGCCCATGGACTGGAGGGAGATAGGCGTACAGCTCATGACAGATGGCCCAGCTTGGCTGACCGCCGAGCCGGGGAGACCTCCCCACATGACGCCCATGTTGTGGGCCCGCCGCGCCTCTTCTACTCTCTACGTGCATGCCGCTACGCGGGGCCCGCTCCCCCGTATGGATGCGGACAGGGACCCACGTATCTGGTGGGACCCATGCTGTTCTCGGTTGCTTTCCCTCGGCCGGCGGTGGCGCCGCGTAGCAGCAGCAGCGCGCGACGCGACGACCACGCATTTCGGCTTGGACAACGACAGGGACCCCGCGGCGCCGGCTGGCTCGCACTCGCCGTTCCGTTGCTTGGTTCGCCTACGTGTGTGCTCGTGTCCGAGACTCCGAGCGCGACGACGTTGATGGCTCCATGTTGTGCTCTGGAATGCTTTTGAAGAGATCAAATCAAAAGGTTGAACCAACGAAATCCAATTTTTTATATGAGGAAAAACCAAGGCAGGCGCTCAATTGCTGACCTGGATTTTTTGACCCCGACACTCGATAAACGATTGCGTATGAGTGTTCATCCAACTCCAAGTGGGCGCACGTTGGTGTTGAACGCAGGCTTGGCTATACTAGTTGTCCTCGTGCTGGAACCACGTCCACGCTGGACATCAGGCAATTGAAGCACGAATGAACCCACAATTGAGTGGAACTGGCCAGCCCCGGCACCTGAGAGGTCCGCTTCTGGCTCTCAAGATCCGTGTTCCGTGTATATAATTTAACGGGAAAAATCCTAGGGAGAATAAGGGGAAAATAAAAACGAGAGACGCGAGCATGATTGGTGGAACAACCTGGCGACTCCATCGAACAACCTGTTCAAATTAAGCTTGAAAAAATCAAATCGATTATGTTAATGAGAAAATCAGGCTCACGGATGTTCCGGCGGGCCCACCCAACTATAACATCGTTGTTCGTCTCGTGCAGTGGTCTCTAATCCCATGTTAGACGAACCATTAGTTTGTTTGTGATAATTATTCCACGCCATTTGCTCCGAAACTCGTGATCGGGCGAACGCCACTCGCCGGAGGCAGCTGCTATAATGGCGGGAAAAGGAAAATGAAAAATGACATTTTTTTTTCTTTTTGCCGTTTCAGCAAGTTGCAGGCTACCATTTCTTCGTGGGCCAACACGTACTGGAGGCCCATCAATCCTACCGCAGCAGTGCCCGCTGAGGCCTAGTAGATGCAAAACGAGGCCCATCGATCCTACCGCTGTTGCAAGCCTTGGCAAGGCCGAACAAAATGCGCCTGCTAATTCCTTCTCGAATACTTCTATTCCGCAAACAGGATTTCAGCTCCTCTTGTGATCTTCATCTTATCATGCATCCACCGCAAAGCATCGATCACGGCGCCTCTCGAGAGGAGCGAGCCGAAGGTAAATTCTCCGATTCTCGTCAGGCTTCCAAGTTTGGGGAGGCGAGGCGTTTGTTGCGGGACAGAAAACGGAGCCACGTTTTCAGTTTCCCCTCTCCCAAAATTTCAGCTCGTTTCACCTTCCTCCAATGGCTATCCGCGTTCCAACCGCACGTCCGCTCCCCCACGATTCTTGGAGCCTGCTCGGAAGGGGCGCCCTGTGGGGAGCCAGTGATTTGAGTGCCGGGCTGGGGGGGAGGAAATGGGGAAAACAAGTTTGTAATTTTAGACACAACCCTCGAAAAGGTTGGTGATGATTTGTTCTCTTGTTCTTGACGTGGGTGTGGAGGCCCCCCTTCCGATCGTTTGCCGTTCTGACTCTTGCTTGCTTGGATGTATTCAGCTGTTGCGAGCATTGCGAAGGAATTGATGGAGGGGTAATGACAACTAGGTCGACAGTAGTTGAGGAACTGGTTCAAGAAATATTTTTGTGATGAGATAGATATTGTCCCAAGTGCGAGAAATAACTTTGTGATAGTATCCTTGAAATTGGAAGGCAATGTCGAGCTTCTTTGGTGTTCTTGTGTCCGATCCAGGGCTGCAGAGCCAATTCACCCAAGTGCAGCTCCGGACCCTGAAAACAAAAGTAAGAACTCAGATCAGAGCTATTTTCCATATACACGTCAAACTTCGATGCTAATCACGCTGTCACCTCTTATCCCTTGCTTTGATAGTTTGTCTCTGCAAAGAGACCGGGTGCGGAACATGTTACCATAAAAGATTTGCCGCCAGTGATGGAGAAACTCAGGGGCATCCATGAAGTTCTATCAGAGGAAGAGGTCAGCAAATTTTTGAGCGAGACCTATCCTGATATGAACCAATCGATCGAGTTTGAGCCATTCCTCAAGGTACAGTGTATAGCTTTGGCTTATCAACCAATGCATTTAACATTTCGTTACATGGGATATGAATTTGTTCGTCGACGCAATTTATGACTTGATTAGGAGTACCTAAATCTTCAAGCAAAGGGGACCAGCAAAAACGGAGGCAAAAAGAAATTGAAGGGATCTGTGTCATTTTTGAAAGCTTCCACCACTACCCTCTTGCACGTCATTAACGAGTCTGAAAAAACTTCCTATGTGAATCATATCAATAACTTTCTTGGAGAGGATCCTTTTCTGAAGAATTTCTTGCCAGTCGATCCAGCATCAAACGAGTTATTTAACCTTGTTCGGGACGGTGTGCTACTTTGGTAAGTTTGATATTAGCAGTGATGCTTTATTCTTTTCCTCATATATCTTTATTCGTTCTGATTTGTGTTAACGGCCATCTATGGCTTGTTCCCTTATCGTTTTATGAATCAGTAAGTTGATCAATGTTGCTGTTCCGGGCACAATAGATGAGCGAGCAATCAATACAAAGAAGGATCTTAATCCATGGGAAAGGAACGAGAACCATACCCTTGGTCTTAATTCTGCAAAGGCCATTGGTTGCACTGTTGTCAACATTGGAACACAGGATTTGATTGAAGCTAGAGTATGATTTTCCATTACTGTTATGTCAACCGAATTCTTCAGCATAGTTTGTTCATTATTTTTCTAAGTAGTAAAATAATTTGGGAATTCAGGATGATTTTCTTGGATATAAATGATGAGGTAGTTCTCGGCTAGGTTGTGCATCTCTTGCAATATTTCAAACAAGCATAGTGGTCGCGCATTTGCGTGGCTAATATTATCAATCTAACTATTGTACTTCCTCTGACCACAAATATAAGCATTTTTAAGTTTGCTTTAAGACATCTTTTGAAACTTTGATAAACTAATATACGTGATTTATAAACTTAAATATAGGTATGTCGTGCTATTTTCTTCTAATATGATAATGGTGGGTAATTCTTAAAACATATGGAGGGCATTTTGGAGTATTTTTTCATAACGTCGGTGATGGGTAATTTTTAAAACATTTGGACCATTTTTTTGATAACGGCAGTGGTGGGTAATAATTCTTTTTTTTTCCTCCGAATAATGTGGTAATTAGGGTGGTAATTTCTAGCCCTTGAGAGAGAACATGGTGGCTCTTTTTCATGGCCAAATATTACATTAATAGATAAATGTTCTATGGACATTCCATGTTGACGAATGATGATTATTAAGAAACACTGAATGAGGACAAGTCAGATAAATTATCATTATTGATCAGTTACCTTTTTTATGACACTAATAAATCTAATGCCTATTTTTTCAGCCTCATCTGGTACTTGGTCTGTTATCCCAGATCATAAAGGTGTGTGCTATAACAAACATTACTGTAATATTTTGACAAATCCTCAGCAGGATAGTTTTACGTGATTGCTACAGCATTTTAGACTATATACGATGATTCAAAATGTGTCGTTGTCCATGTCTCAGATACAACTACTAGCTGATCTGAATCTAAAGAGAACACCTCAGTTGGCGGAGCTGGTGGCTGATGATGGTGGCAAGGTTTGAATTAACTAGAATATTGATTTACATGCATATTTGACAATATGTACTTACATTGTTTGTGAAACAGTCGAATCATGATTACTGTGCCACAAAATTTGGCTTTAACTAATGTTACCATGTAGGGGGCAGAGGAGCTGGTCACTTTAGCACCAGACAAGATGTTGCTCAAATGGATGAACTTCCATCTCAAGAAAGCTGGATATAAGAAAACTGTAACAAATTTCTCTACTGATGTGAAGGTATGTATATCTTAGCAAACCTGGATATTGCACCTGTCATAAATAGTCACATAACATAAACTGGACCGCATACACCCTTAGGACAAGATATTTCTTGAAGATGATTTTTTTTTTGCAACACTTATAGCCTTTTTATGCTAGGTCGTTAAATCATTCAATGTCTTCAATAAATTTTCGAGAGCGCTAGTAACAAAATACTGACAACAATTCAATTTTTAGGGCAGTTGGCACAATTTATTTTCATTATTCTATATCTTATGAGTTTTGCATCTGCAGGATGGTGAAGCATATGCCTACCTTCTCAGCACCCTTGCTCCTGAACATAGTTCAAAAACCATGATAGAAACAGCAGATCCTAAGGAAAGGGCAAAGAAAGTACTTGAAACTGCAGAAAAGCTCGAGTGTACAAGATATGTAACACCTAAAGATATTGTTGAAGGTTCAGCAAATCTCAACTTGGCCTTTGTTGCACAAATATTCAAGAACAGGCAAGTAGAGTTAATTCCTATCTGTATGTCCTGAAGGCTGGCAAGAACTCATATGACTGTTCATCAACTTTTAAGCGTTTGATGTACCACGTATCCATGCCTTCATGATAAACAAATCACAATATCATAATGTTGCAAAATGTAGACATTTCAAACTCTTTATTGTCCCTTGGGCTCGTTATTTGAATGTGCATTTAATGTTGAAAAACAGTTGCTAGGTATTTAGGAACCCGTTTAATCAAAATATGTCGCACTTCTCCATCTAATATATTATTCCATTTCGTCATCTATACAACTGTATTTAGTTGCATGGAATGTGAAAAATCTCAACCATGAGTGTTTATCATATCTTAATAAATTACGGACAGCATGTTTCCCTTTGATATTATGTGGAATAACAAAAAACTTGTGCAGGAATGGTCTATCAACAAACAATGTTGCTCCAGTAGAAGATACTCCTGATGACGTGGAAGCATCAAGAGAAGAGAGAGCATTTCGTCTATGGATCAACAGCCTTGGGATTGCAACTTATGTGAACAATTTGTTTGAGGATGTTAGGACAGGGTTAGTCCCATCTCTAAGAACGCTACTTTTCTTGATACTTCCTCCATTACAAAATATTTGCAGTTCTGGCATTCAATTTTTTTGTCAAAATAATTGCAGTTCTCAGTTTCGAATACATCTCCATCTCTCTCCTCTTCCACTCCTCTTCTATTCCTGTGCACATCACATTTTCCACCCTCCTTAATTCCTGTGCCCAAACCCAAAACTGCAATTATTTTAAATGGATGGAGTATATATTTTGCTATCTTACCAAAGTTCATTTGCAGATGGGTGCTGCTAGAGCATTATACGAAGTTATACGACTTGGCCTTTGTTGCACAAATATTCAAGAACAGGCAAGTAGAGTTAATTCCTATCTGTATGTCCTGAAGGCTGGCAAGAACTCATATGACTGTTCATCAACTTTTAAGCGTTTGATGTACCACGTATCCATGCCTTCATGATAAACAAATCACAATATCATAATGTTGCAAAATGTAGACATTTCAAACTCTTTATTGTCCCTTGGGCTCGTTATTTGAATGTGCATTTAATGTTGAAAAACAGTTGCTAGGTATTTAGGAACCCGTTTAATCAAAATATGTCGCACTTCTCCATCTAATATATTATTCCATTTCGTCATCTATACAACTGTATTTAGTTGCATGGAATGTGAAAAATCTCAACCATGAGTGTTTATCATATCTTAATAAATTACGGACAGCATGTTTCCCTTTGATATTATGTGGAATAACAAAAAACTTGTGCAGGAATGGTCTATCAACAAACAATGTTGCTCCCGTAGAAGATACTCCTGATGACGTGGAAGCATCAAGAGAAGAGAGAGCATTTCGTCTATGGATCAACAGCCTTGGGATTGCAACTTATGTGAACAATTTGTTTGAGGATGTTAGGACAGGGTTAGTCCCATCTCTAAGAACGCTACTTTTCTTGATACTTCCTCCATTACAAAATATTTGCAGTTCTGGCATTCAATTTTTTTGTCAAAATAATTGCAGTTCTCAGTTTCGAATACATCTCCATCTCTCTCCTCTTCCACTCCTCTTCTATTCCTGTGCACATCACATTTTCCACCCTCCTTAATTCCTGTGCCCAAACCCAAAACTGCAATTATTTTAAATGGATGGAGTATATATTTTGCTATCTTACCAAAGTTCATTTGCAGATGGGTGCTGCTAGAGGTGCTCGACAAGATTTCTCCTGGATCAGTTAACTGGAAGCAAGCATCTAAACCACCGATTATTATGCCGTTTCGAAAGGTGGAGAACTGCAACCAGGTTATCAAAATAGGGAAGGAGTTACGTTTTTCTCTGGTGAATGTAGCAGGAAATGACTTTGTCCAAGGAAATAAAAAACTAATTCTAGGTAGGTTGCTTTGTATATTGTAACTTTTTTGATATTTTATTCAGCCGTTGCTTTTACAAACCACAATTTCCTTTTTTCTCTTGTTCCCTTTGTTATTTGTCATGGTTAGAAATTCTTATGTAGTAACTATCAAGGTTTACCTGGTTCAGCTCTCTCCTAAGAAGAGAACACATTTACATTAAAAAAAAAAACAGGCATATACAGGAGGGGGTTTGCTTTTATATGGATTTCATCCAAGGGGAAGAACGTTTTGATTTCCTAAATGATTTTGTTGTAGCATTAATATTTCTTGTTCCCAGCTTTCCTGTGGCAACTCATGAGGACCAGTATACTACAACTACTAAAGAACTTGAGATCCCACTCCAAGGAGAAAGAGATGACAGATGCTGACATTCTGATATGGGCTAATAATAAGGTCAAGGAATCAGGCAAAACTTCCCGCATCGAAAGCTTCAAGGTTCATTAACATTCCTGATTTGGCTAAATTGAGCTGATGCATCATACTCTCGTGACCTTATGCACTTGAGTTTGATTCTGTAGGACAAGAGCATAGCTGACGGAGTGTTCTTCCTTGAGCTCCTAAGCGCTGTGCAGTCCAGGGTTGTTGACTGGAGCCTGGTGAAGAAGGGGGAGGATGGTGTGTGCCTCGGTTTCAGATCTTCGTTGCATTAGCTTCTAGTGCCTCATGAGTCTCTCTTCATTTGCTTTTCGGCTGCAGAGGAGGAGAAGAAACTGAATGCGACATACATCATCAGTGTTGCTAGGAAGCTAGGGTGCACAGTCTTCTTATTGCCAGAAGACATAATGGAGGTAACACAGGAACGCCAGTTTGGTTTCATAAACTCATCTGTTCATAGGTCTACAAGATTATTGATAGTTTGCACAAAATCTATATCCATTAACATCTGGCTGGCATCTGACAGTTCTTGCTCACCCTCCATTCCATTTACCCAATAATAAGGCGGTAATACCTGCTTTCCATTTTCGCTGTTTCAGGTGAATCCAAAGATGATTCTCACCCTTACTGCAAGTATCATGTACTGGAGTCTGCAAAGGCAAGGGCCTTACCAAAACCCTGGACAGTCCGTGTCACGAGATACCCTTCCCGAGGAAGTAGAAGAGGAAGAGGAAGAAGAGGAAGAGGAAGAGGAGCAGGAGGATTTCGAAGGAGGTATCGAAAATGCCGTCTCCAATCTGACGACTTAGCAAGAATGTTAGAGCTAACCAACCAGGTTTGCATGGGGAAGTTGTTGGTTCATCAGGGTATGTCCAAACTACAGTGGAAGAAAACCAAGCAGCAGCTGCAAAGAAAGTTTTGGTATTTTGTTGATTGATTCTTTGCATGCCGACTTGCAGCAACTCAAGTTTCCTAGTAGATAAGGTTGCGCACGATTGGGCAACTCGATCTTGTGTAATCTAGTACTAGATCGAGCTGGGAATGTGTAAATGAAACTGGAGAGTAAAGCCAATATATTTGCTGGACTGATACCACATCGCAACATTGCACTTTGTTGGGCCGTGAAACCGATCTGGGTGGCCGGTCCTTCTCGTTGTGTAAGTAGGCCCCGTGTAAGTTAGTTGAGGAAATCTGCCTGGTGAATTAATGACAACTCCATTAAGTGAGTTGACATGTCCAGCATTTGACTGTGCGTCGTGTATACTGCTAGCTGTACTTATCTATAGATAAGATTGATGGGTCTCGATCTGACGATCTTATGGACTCTATGGCATGAGAACAGATGCAGCCTATCTCCGTCTGCAAGTGCCATGGGCCCTGGCCATATGCAGAGAACCAAAACGTAACTTGTGCTGTATGGCAATATGCCAGACTACCAAGCATGCACGCAAAATCCTGTAAAGTTGCTCGGCATGTATACATTGCGACTATCTGGTGACTGGTGTCAAACTGGCACCCAACAATATATTTTCAAATATTCTTCTTAAGATTGCTGTTCATGCTCGGTCGAGTAGGCAGACGTGTACAAACAAGGTATAAATAAATTTATGTACATACTAGCACATGGCAATTTCTGTTTAAAATACAAATGTTGTGGGCTTCAATCACTCACTAAAGCTCACAATTGTACATTGTTTGCTCAATATCTCTCCAAACAACTATTTCTATATATACATGCTCAAAAGAGTTTGTTTACTTCTTTCGAGCTGCTGTTTGTTGTCCTAAGTCCATCTATCATGATTAGGATTCAGTTCTCTCGGAGATCGGATTGGTGCCAATATGTACATGCTCAGCGGCTTGAATTCTAGAACAACAGTCCTTGCTAATTGTCGTTCCAACTTGGTACTTGATCGATGCAAGTGTGCTAGACACACCGCCCATATCTTCCACGCATATGTCTAGCTACTACGAATAATCTGAAAAATGTTAAGTAGCGGTAGTAACAAAGTTCTTTTTTTAAGTCGCAGTGCTCCATCTACTTTTCTTTGATGGTGTTTTGGAACAAAGAATTTACTCTAACTGTAATGCAAAATATTGTGCTCATCAAAACATTCGACTCTTTTGCAAGGTCCTTGTATCTCAAAAAACTATATAAACAGGCAACATATACATTTCAAACTTCTTAGTTTATTTATTCCATTACATGCGTAATATATATAGCAGAGCACGTTGTACATCGATCGATCCCCAAGTACACCGTACCATTGAACACCCAACGACAATGGATTGAAATCACCACACTGCGATGGACAGACATACATGCACACACACACGTAGATACATGCAATGCATCCACCTTATTGTTCAAACCAAACTTACTACACACTACGCAGAGCGCACGGGCGTACGCGCCACGTATTAGCTATGTATAGACGTGCCCATTGACCTGAAGGAAATCAGTTGTGGACCTCCGGGCGGTACATGGCCTCGGGAATCTCGTCGGGGCGGAAGCAGCACCGGCAACCGCCGTAGTAGCCGCGGCC
>LAPY01000128.1:211396-223813 GCA_000970635.1 Eragrostis tef | reverse complement strand
CGGGAGCTGCGCGCCTCGTACCCCGCCGCGAAGATCGCCTACGCCGACTACTTCTACGCGTACGTGCAGATGTTCAAGGACGCCGGCAAGACGGGGTTCGATAAGGCGAGCGTGACGAAGGCGTGTTGCGGCACCGGAGGCGGAGGTTACAACGTCGACATGGACCGGATGTGCGGCTCTCCCGGCACGACGGTGTGTGCAAAGCCGAACGAACACCTGAGCTGGGACGGCGTGCACCTGACGCAGCACGCGTATCGCGTCATGACTGATTTGCTCTACCACAAGGGCTTCGCGTCCCCTGCGCCAGTACAGTTCCCGCGATCGTGAAGACGCTCGTTCGTCATCAGTTTCTAGCTATACGGAAGTCTGTACTGCTAATCAAGAAGATGTCATGAATTCGTTGTACCTTGGCTGACATGCATCCGGATCGAATCAGCCACATCTCCAGGCAGGATCTGCCATACACATGCCCACAAGGGATGCAACTACACGAGAGTAGTTATCACTCGTCAGTGGAATTGGGGCGACCGAACAATAACTAGTACAGAATATGTCAATTTTTCATCTGTTTCAAGGCAAATGCGAGCAAAAAAAAAAAAGCAGGTAAGCTAAAAAGCAACCCCTTTTTTCTTTTGCGGAAGTAAATAGCACCCAATCTGTAGTCACTATGAAGCGCATCATCAAATTCCAAGCAGATCGAAAGCCCTAGGTGGTGTAGTGAGTGAGCGATCATGTTGTGACACGAGCAGGTACCAAAAAGCAACTTTTGTTTTAGGAAGTAAAAAGCAACCAAATTGTAGCACGCAATATGAAGCACATCACCAATTCCAAGTAGATCAAAAGGCAAGGGGAGTGTAGTGGCTAGTGAGCGATCATGTGGTGACGCGAGCAGGTTGCAAGTGATCTTGTGCGACTCTCAACTCACCAGATGCGATGAGCACCGCAGGAGGTCCATGGCTCGTGGCAGATGCAGCAGGCGTTGCTGTTGGCCGGCGTCTCCTCTGCCCCCGCCGCCTGCTCGAGCTCCATCTTCTGCTCACCCTTCACCTCCTCACCGGCGTGGTTCCCGTCGGCGCCTCCGCGGACGGCACACAGATCGTGGTGCTCCTTCTCCATCCCGGCGACAGGTAGCCGGCCCTCAGCTCCGCTCCACTGCAACAATGGCGACGGCGACGCGGCCACCAACTAGTACAGCCTACACGGCTACACACGCACACAAACCCCAGGAACCAAGGGCAGAAGCAGCCGGTTAGGAACAGGGGAACCCAAGGAATGCAGAAGAAAACCCTTCTCCGCGAGGCTGCTTTTTTCTGAGGTAGCTCGAGCTGAATGAGTGGAAGAGAGATCAGATGGAGCATTAAAGTCCTTTTGGCCGCTGAGGTGAACTTTTGCAAGGCAGCTGCCCGAGCTGAAAGAGTGCAAGAGCGAGCGAGCTGAGCTGGGCCATCAGAGCTTGTTTGGGTCAGATATGGATAGTAGTAATAGTTACAAAGTTTTTCGTTCACCCTGATTCCATCTTTTCCGACCACACAAGCCTTTGTAGAAAAAGGAGAACATGCAAAACAACGGATGCCATCTCAATATATGAAACTAAATTTCGCAGTACATGCAGATGCAAGTCTCAAATAACTTATATATATATATATATCAGGGCACTAGTGGGTTATCTTCTTACCAGATAGAAGAATCAGTTCTGAAAAATTAAACATATCAGTCTATCACACAAACTTTCTCCTAAATAATATATTTTGCGCGTAGTTGATTAATTTTCAGTGAGGATGCCGAAAGGCCCAAAACAAAAGGATATTAAGCGGTGTCAACTTAACATTCGCTGTGTTTATGGACAAGTTTGTTTCAGGCAAGAATATATTTTGTCTCTCAAGCCAATTCTGACCAGTGTGTTTTACAGTGAATGTGTAATTTTGTCTGGTTCAAAGAACATCAAATTTGGGCGACAATTTTTTTTGCTGCCCCTGATTTTCTTGGTCAGGTCGAAAAATGTCCACGGCACTCGCCAAGAGGCGTGTTGTCCCCCACACTAGCAGTTCTCTAGCCGTTCAACTGCAATGGTTCAAAGACTTGAAAATAAACTGGCTAATTCTTGTTGACAGCAGTGCAAAAGGCTGCCACGAGCCTTATTCAAGATCAAGCTTGTCCGTGTCATCCCGTACCATGTGCACAGTAACTACTAGTATTATGTTCATATATAAAGTTATAAACTCACCGCTACAAAATTGTCATTTTAGTTGACTCATCAAGCACGGGGAAAGACTTCCAGGAAAAACATGTGTGGATACTGGATGCTATATCCAATTATCAAAGCTTCGGGAATTACATCACTGTGGCGCCTAGGACTACACACATTTATATACAGGACACAAGCATTCTCAGAAATTCAAGCACTTCATCAAAAACTGACGCGTCTTGCGAGTAAAATTCGGCCAACAGGAAGGAACTTATCGCCTCTCCGTTTATAGAAAGGCCGGTTGCTTATTCGCCGGGCTGCAGCCTTGATATGTACTTGTCATACACCTTTGCCGCTTGATCCAGATCGCCGAGCTCGGCGTAGCAATCAGCTATGGCGCCATAAGCCTCAGTGCAGCCAGAATCTTCGCCCGTCTCCTTGGACAGCTCCAGAACTTTGTAGTAGTACCTCATTGCTTCTCTGTATTTCCCCAACCTTTGTAGCGACGCACCTAATTAACCAAAAGCAAACGAGAACATTCTGTCACATGGTACTAAGCAGTTGTTCAAACCCCGTGCTGTTTATTCTGTCAGCTGCGGCTGCAGATCAGAACTTGTTTCATTTTTTCCATGTATTTTCTTCTTGCTTAATGAAAAGGCAGAACACCTGCCAAGTTTCCTCGAAAAAAAAGGGAGTAGCAACGTGTAAACTCGTGTCCCTTTATGACTGCGCGCACAAGGGCTTATGTTCCGAAATTCAAGGTCCATACTTTTTTTTAATGATAAATACAGTTTGAATAAAGTTACACAAGTGTGTACTGGTATAGAAGACTACTCATCGTGCACTCCAAAAGATTATACGAAGTTATACGATTTATAGAAAGGCCGGTTGCTTATTCGCCGGGCTGCAGCCTTGATATGTACTTGTCATACACCTTTGCCGCTTGATCCAGATCGCCGAGCTCGGCGTAGCAATCAGCTATGGCGCCATAAGCCTCAGTGCAGCCAGAATCTTCGCCCGTCTCCTTGGACAGCTCCAGAACTTTGTAGTAGTACCTCATTGCTTCTCTGTATTTCCCCAACCTTTGTAGCGACGCACCTAATTAACCAAAAGCAAACGAGAACATTCTGTCACATGGTACTAAGCAGTTGTTCAAACCCCGTGCTGTTTATTCTGTCAGCTGCGGCTGCAGATCAGAACTTGTTTCATTTTTTCCATGTATTTTCTTCTTGCTTAATGAAAAGGCAGAACACCTGCCAAGTTTCCTCGAAAAAAAAGGGAGTAGCAACGTGTAAACTCGTGTCCCTTTATGACTGCGCGCACAAGGGCTTATGTTTTGAAATTCAAGGCCCATACTTTTTTTTCCAACTATAAATACAGTCTGAATAAAGTTACACAAGTGTGTACTGGTATAGGAGACTACTCATCGTGCACTCCAAAAGGAAATCAAATTAATTTCATACAGAACAGTGATCTACACTCATTTTAGCCAGTTCCTCACAACTGAAGTACTTGAACTTATTTGTGACTGAAACATCCTTATGTTATAGATCAAGAATAAACGCCAATTAAAAAAAAAGAGCTGGCCTGGTATGCTTTATGCAATTACTGCATAATCTGCCATCTAGTTTGGACAAAACAGGACAACATTACTTGACCATTAATCCTCTAGAGTTTTGTTTATATTGACCTACTACAGCTAAAGGAATTATCCAGATGGGAACAATAATGCACCCTTTGAAAGAGCAATTAAAATTGTGCTACTCAGGTGAAACAACAAAATATATTTCCCTAGTTTAAGAAAGAAGTGCAAGTACAGTGATTATACAGCCTAACTAGCCAGTTATAAGAAGATAATTTCTAGTACGGTGGATGGATATACATACGGTGTGTGCTATTTTATTACCATGGTGACAAAAATCAACAGTAACATCTAAAGTAACCGTTGTCAGGAAGGAAAACATATATAATGGTCGTTATCAGGAAGAAACGAACCTAGTCCTCGTGCAGCTTTCTTCTCCTCAAAACGGTCTCCAATGCTTTCAGCAAGATCCAAAGCTGTCCTGAACTCTATTACTGCCTTATCAAGATCTTGATTCCTCAGGTAATTCTTCCCATTTCGAAGGTTTGTGACAAACTGCTGCTTCCTTGGATCAACAATAACATCATTTTCTGTTGTTCGCCCTACCGGCGCATAAGTAAGACCAGGAGCAAACGACTCAATCTGTGCCTGTCTTCTAAGTGCTGTATTAATCTGGCGAAGTTGATTATTCAGACGTTTTAATTCCGCCTTTCTTTGCCGCGCTAATAATCCTGTAATGACAGACGAACCTAATTAGCATGCTAACGAACATTCCCATTCATCATTTACAAGTACCACACAATTATGCTTGTAGCATGCTGAGAATCTTACCGCCAACAGCAGCTCCTATAAGAGCCACAGCAATGAAAAGGGGCATATTGGCGAAAGAATTATTAGCCGGTTGACACGTTTCCGCTGATGCCTCAAGAGGTACAGCGAGTAGCGACATGGCTGAAAGTACTGCAGCTTTCAGAAGATCCGGACGTGCCGCTTTCTGTAGGGAAAAATTCAGGAGAAGAGGAAAAGGTCACTAACTGCATTGCAACATAACGGAAGGGAAAAAGGAATAGCCCAGCAAAGTGAACAAAGCACACTCTGAGCAAGAATATGCTCCACTGATGAAATGCAAGTGCTCTCTCTAAGTTTTGCTAATGCACTGCACCCAAGTGTGTAGCTTGTGCTCACTGCGCCCCTAAGGCCACCTGACTGAATGCAGTAATAAACATCAGTTCCTCCTCGGGCACAAATTCAGTTCATTCAGTGCGAACCCTGAGGAAATCGTGATCAATAATCAAGTGTAATAACAAGGCCTCGAAATGGAGCCACATCTACAGGTTTCATTTGGGCGTCGATCTACTGAAAATTTGAACAGTGATGTACTTGGTTCATGGTTAAGTCAATTCGCCTCTCATTGCAGCAATGGGGGGGGGGGCGGCGAATAAAGCATGAGAAATCGGACCTGGTGATCGGAAAGGATTCGCCGAAGAGCCCGCGGCAGCTGCAACGCCTCGCAATCCTCTGTCTCCAGGTGCGCGAAACAGCTGGTGGCGGCGTGCGTCCGCAGCTGTGGCAGGGACACAACGCGGAGGAGCATCGAAGCCGCGACAGCCTCCGTACCATCTGCACGGCAACGAGAAATAAATCCACGCAACGGCAGCACAACGGCATGTTGGAAGAGGAAGGCTTACCGGAGGAAAGGGGGACGCGGATGGGGAGGAGGAAGGCGCCCCTCGCGCGCGACGGTGACGGGCGTACCGCGTCCGCGTGGCTGTGGGCGACCGCGCAGCGGTGGGCGGTGGCTGGCGCGTGCATCGCCGCCGCCGGCGCTAGTGTTGGCTGGCCTCGGCGCTGGAGGAGGAAGTTGGACGCGGTAGGGTCGCGCCGGCTAACGGTGGCGTCACGTGCGGCGTGCGTGGGAATGGAACCGAACGGGCCGCGGCCCGCGGGTTTCGTTTAGGATTGTGGGCCGTAACCCACGGTTTTTAGTGATCCGCGGACACAGAAACTAACCCAGCACCCCTAGTATGGTCAAATGTTCACATTTTTTTTGGTACACGGTCTACTTGAACAAGAGCATTGTTACGAGCTCACAAAGATGAATTAACACAATAAGTAAAGTGATTCAAATAGTACAAAATAAAAAAAAGTTTGTAATGTGAGATTGTATACACATGCTGATGAAAAGAATCATCACCGGAAAGCTTTCAATTATACATACATAAAGCGGTCTTGAATTTGAGTGCTCATGGCTCCCAAGATATAAGCCTCGCAGTTTGTTCCTATGTTCAATATATGTGAGATTGTTCAAACATCATATTATCATCTTGAATAATGAATACTACATGAAGTGCGCAAGCAATCTGAGACAGCCATTAGCCAAGTGAGACCAACGTCTTCTCTAGTCGCTTTGCCGAGCGAAGGGCCTCGAGAGCCTCCCCTTGCTTCCCTTCCCGCTTCAATGTGAGCGCCTTCAGTTTCTCAGCCTTGATCTGCTCTTCCAGCTGAGTTCTCTCGCTCTGAGGCTTGCTTGTGGCTGCGACGGCTGGCTTCACTTCTGCTTGAGGCCTGCTTGTCACTGTAACGGCTGGCTTGGCCTCAGCTTTCTTAGGAGGTGGTGCATTTGAAGATTGCATGGACAAGTCAGCGTCGCTCCAGCCGATGGATTTTAAGGCGGACATGATCTGAGGATCAAGAAGATTCTCCACACCCACGTCATTTGGTTCAGACGACAGGCCTACAGAGCTTGAACCTTGGTTGTCTGCCTCTTCCAGTTGGCTCTCTAGCTCCTTGGCCAATTCAAATTCTGCATCTGCTTCTGCAGTCTTGCCCTCCCTCCGCAACTTGAGGGCATTGCGTTTGTGGGCGAGAGATTCACGTTGGATTTTGAGACGGTCTCGGCTAGACATTGCTTTTGGAGGTTGGGTCGACTTGTTTGCTTGTGCAGGTGGAGCAAACGCCAAGGTGTCCGTGTAGTTGCTGGTACTAGCAGGCTGTTGCATCAAGTTGCTCTGCTGCACAACCGACGCTGAGCCATCTGCACCATCCCCACTGTTCTGTTGAGCACCTTCAAGGCGCTTTTCTAAGAGTTTTGCCAGTTTCAACTCTTCTCTGGCTTCTGCCATCTTCCCTTCCCTCTTAAAGGCAACTGCTTTTCGCTTGTGAAGTAAAATCTCATCTTTGAGAGTATCATCACCATGTTCCTTCTGAGCTTCTTTGTGATCAGAAGGTGAATGAGATCCCTTTGTAGATCCCAAGGTATCAGCAAAAGCTGGCCGCAACAAGGCTGATGTTGTTCCATCACTGCTTCCTTGTTCTGCGTGACCTTGTTTCAAAATGATTGTCTCAACCTGAGGTTTGCTAGAACTAACTAGTGTATCCCTCGATGTACCAGGTTCGTCTAAATGCACCGGCAACAAATCACCCCCCTTCATTGTACTGCTTATTGAAGATGGGGGTACACTAGCATCAATGCTAGGGAGCTGCTGAACATCAGATTTATTTTCCCTAGTCTGATGTCCACCAGCACTGACAGCTTGTTGGCTAGCAGCCATGTTAGTCGATTCTTCAATTTCTGCCAGTTGCTGCTCCAAGACCTTTGCCTTCTCCAACTCTTCCTCAGCTTCCGTGTTTTTCCCTTCCCGTCGGAATGCAAGAGCCTTCCTTTTGATACCAAGCAATTCTTTCTGAATTTGACCCTTAGTTTTCGATGACTTCTGAGCAGCTACATGTGAAGTTGATGGTGTGTCAGTTCTTTTCACAGAATCAGTATCATCTTCCCATCCCATATTTTTCAGCACAGATAGCAACACTGGATCCTGCATGTCATTGTCCGTAACCTCAGGTTCACATCCTTCATCTGGAAGATCAAGACTTAGGGGTTCAACCTTGTATGGGGGCACTGAACCAATGTTCCTAGTTTCCTTGGCCACAGGTTTAGAGGTATTGTCAAGCTCTTCAAGTTGCTTCTCAAGAACACTGCCTTTCTTTAACTCTTCGTCGGCCTCCTGCACCTTCCCTTCCCTTCTCAAGGCTAGCGCCTTCTTCTTTAGAGCCAACAGCTCTCTCTGAATTGCTAGCTTACTTTTTGGTGCTGATACAGGTCGGGTATTCACCTCTGCAACCGTTACATCTTCATTCTGTCCGGGTGAAGCAACCTTCAAATCTGGATTTTCAGTTTCCAGATCCTTCTCAAGTAGCTTTGCCTTTTTAAGTAGTGACATGGCTTCTGCGACATTACCACACCTTCTGTTCATAACAGCCTCTCTTTTCAGGGCTCGCACTTGCTCCTTCAGCGCCTCTTGATCCATAGAAGAAACAGATCCATGATTTTCCTGTTGCTCGTCATCCTCTTCACTCCAGCCAAATGATTTTAGGGCAGCGGCCATGTCTGGGTCATTCAAGTCATCATTTGTAACATCAAAGTTACCATCAAAGGCAAGATCCTCTGAGGCACCCAGAATTTGCTCAAAGTTTAAAGCAGGGAATCCTGGATTGTCCAACAGTATGTCTTCATGGTTATCATCGTCCATGTTCCGAATAATTGCAGCTAAATCATCATCAGACTCTCCTGCGTCGCCAAGAATCTCTTGCTCTTCTAGTTGTTTTTCCAAAATTTTGGCCTTCTTCAGCTCTTCCTTTGCTTCCGCAAGTCTGCCTTCTCGCTTTAGCAATAGGGCTTGTCTTTTCAGAGCATTCACCTGAGATTTATCGATACCACCAGTTTTCTTGACCTCCGATGATCTAGGTGCCACCTCTCTGAGAAGCTGTGACAGCTCTCCTTCTACACTCAAAGGGGCTGCCTTTGTTTCATCACGAAGATCGGCATCTGACCAACCGAGTTCTCTAAGCTCAGATGCAAGATCGTTCTTCTCTTTTTTAACTCTCTTCCCAGCTGAGGCCCTTTTTGTTTCAGCCTCATCGGGACCATCTGCCAACTGGGTACTAACCACATCAGTTACGTTAGGGGCTTTTGTTGCCATTCTCTTGCTCTTTCTCAATTCTAATTCCAGTGCTACAGCTTGCCTCTCAAGCTCTTTACCACGCTTGAATGCACGTAGTGCTTCTTCAGGTTTACCTTCTGACTTCAGGGTTTTATATTTTTTCTTCTCCTCTACTGCTTGTTGCCGCAGCTCATCTGGGGTAAAAATGGACGCAGTGTTGTTGAGTTCATAATTATGTGCTTCAGCAGAAAGACTGTCATCTCCATTTCCATCCATGCTGAAAGTTGCAGAAGTTCTTCTAGAACTAGAGCTGGAGGCACTGGCAGCACTCATGCTTCTCCCAGGAAGCTCAGAGTTCAGAGATTCCCTGCGAGAAAGCTGGGTCTGTGCTCCTTCACTTCCAAGGATTTCACTTAGAATTTCATCTTCTGGTTTAGAAGCTGCTTTTGCATTAGCTGTAACAACAGTGTAGAAAGGATTGTCATTTAAGTGTAGTATTTCTTGCAAAAAGAATAACAATAGGTGATAACTGCATACTGCATTTGATGACAAGTCCATACCACATTTGGAAACAAATGTTAACCATGTTTGCAGGCTTGCAGCACCAGCAAGGAATTTTCATTGGATTGTGCGCATCATTTATTGTACTTATGCATGATTCTAAGTTGATAAATTTGCATGATGAGCATATACATGCTAGCAAACTTAAAATGAAATAGAAGCTACATAACAGCAACTGAAAAGTGTAACTTCTGCCGATAATAAAACAATTCTGGGTTGGAAAAGTCAGAGTAGAATTGTATATAAAGGATCTGGCTCAGGTTTTTTCTTGCTTTCTTCCAGTAGTTTAGTTGGCTGTCTTTTCTCAGCCATGCACAGGTACACTGTGTAACTTGTTTTCCTTTCGGTTTATTAATATATTTACCACAGTAGGGGCTTCCCCTACTGTAATTCCCTAAAAAAAACAATTCTGAATAAAGACCAAAGTATGATGCAGCTGGTTAGGCAGCAGGCACATTTAAATTATAAGCTGTACCAAAAATGAAGCTGAATTACAGAATAAAATAATTTCTATGATACTGAACAAACACTTTTAATTGTGACCAAAGGGCTAAAAGATTTTGCAAGACCCTGCAGCTCATAAGCTGTGCACATGTGCTCAAATGTGTTCTATAATATGAATGTCACCAAATTCAAACGTAAACTGCACCTTCGATGGATTATGTATTGATAACAGATTTTTATCACTTGTTTGTGAACCCAAACTATATCTTCGATCTTTTCATAAACATGTTACTTTAGATATGGTAACACAGTATCAAGTAGCAGCCAAATGAGACCTCCCTTCACTGAAACACATAACTGATTGAAAAAAGTAAGCAAAAGAAATTAACCTTTCCCAGCTCTATTTTTGTGCCCATATCTCAACTCAAAGCGTGCTGCTTCCTCAAGCTTTTTACAAGGGTCACAAATTCGAACAGGTGAGTCCCCCTGTCCACGCAAAACCATCCTCTGCTGTGTGCAGCTGCTGCAGAACAAGCCCCCACATCTTTGGCAGTGGTGCTACATATCAAATGCAGAAAAGTTAATACAACTGCTGAAGTCTTGAAACCACAAGATAGCAAGAAAGTTATTTTTCTTTCTTGCAGACGGGAGATTTAGAAACACCATGCGGATAGTGAACACAAGAACATAATTAGTGGAAGAAAAAAAGGTGAGGCATCATATGACCTGGTATATTCAGTGTAGAGTCAGTTGTAGTCAAATTGCAATCTATTCGTGGCAAACTGCCACAGGATGATTATCAAGCATGAGAATGAAGTCTAGTGGGGGGCAAGGTCATCATCCAACTATGGTAAAATGATGAGGCGACGAACATTAAGGTCAGTCTTGCAGATGGTTGCAGTGATCAACAAAATTATTTGATGGACTGGCTTTCTGGTTAACAGAGTGCGAGTTTGCAGCTAGGCGTGCCTCTAGCAAGCTATATGAAACAAGAAGCAATTAAGTGATCCAAAGGATAGGAGATACCCATGAAACTCATTTGAGGTGGGCGAGAGTAAACAAACTGCCGCACCATCGGTAATGTTTCGACCCAACCCTCCTACTCTACACTATGCTTCAGATCATCATTACAAGCAAAGTTTTCGTGGTCTCCACTAACGAAACAGAAGCTGGGAGTTTTCTGCACCCCATTGATGAAACAGAACCATCGCTACAGGGCAAAGCCAGAAGAGATTAGTACCTTCCTATTGAACAAGGAGAACTGAGCAGAACAACCCTGGCAGTGGGACGCATCCACCACCCAGGTGGCGCCTCGCAAGGACGGCTTGGGCGGGAGCCCGATCTTCTCCAGCATGGCCGGTAGCACGAAGAAACCCTCTCCTCCCTGCAATCACGAACGGTGACTTCAGCTCTAGACGTGATGACCGGGGTTGGGAAGAGCTGGATTCGATTCTCGCGCGAGTAAAATGGGCCAAATCGAATCGCTTACCGAAAAAAATAAGAGCTCGATCGATCTGTTCTCGGGCGGATCTGCACTGCGAGAATGAGCCTGCTTTCCCCTTCGGTGAAGGAGGTGAGTTCGGCGAGATCAGGCCGATCTGGAATCGATGACCGGGACGAGCTCAAGGCGGACCACACGGTGAGGGAGGAAACAGCCTAACGCGGTAACGGCGGAGTTTGCGAAGGCGGTGGGGGTCGCACGGCAGCCACGGCGAGTCCGCGGCGGAGATGAGGTGGGGGTGAAGAGGCAAGCGGGCCCGAGGGGAAAACGAGTTAGCAGAAGCTAGTGCGCTGACATGTGGGCCAAACTTGTCAAAAGAGCTGGAGTTTCGTGGGCGTCCTGGTCTCGGCACGGCACGAACCGCCGGGCACACGCATCGACGAAAGCCCAGAAACTCTCCGGCCGTCCCCTCCTTCCTCGTCGCCGGGCGGCTGAATACCATGGTCCCCGGGGAACTCGTCACGCGCCTCCATCGCTGAGGTTAGGATTGGCGACCGCGGCAGTGAGGTGCGCATAGACGTACCTACATTAGAGCAACTCAATAGGAGACATGTAAAAATGAGTCCCTACGGTGCTGTTTGAGGTCTAAAATCTAGAGAGGTCTAAACAAAAATATTTTATTTTAAACAAAGTTTAATTACAAAATTAACTACAAAACTCCGGTTTAAATTACGAGACGAATCTAATAAGAGTAGTTAAGTCGTAATTAGACAATGGTTATTGTAGCATTACTGTAGTAAAACATAGATTAATTAGGCTCATTAGATTTGTCTCGTAAAGATGTACCTATCTGTAAAAAGATTTTGTCATTAGACTTTATTTAGTACTATTAAATAATAAGATTCTTTTTAGTCTAGAGGCATCTTAAATTTAAAAGGGGTGCAACAAACGCGTCCATATAACATAGTGCTTCCAACTCCAACAGCAGCCTCTTTCTCAGAGCCCCTAGATAAGTGGGCCCTAATCGTCAGCCTCTTGTCCCTTCTCTCTTATTTTCCTCATTGCATCCCGCAACGCGACCACTATTACTCCCTGGCGCGGCTCCCCTCGGCCCGGCTCTTGATAGTTCGAAAGCTCCTGGGAGTAGAAACTGCACCAATTGCAACGGATTGGATTCAGCGCGGCGACCCGGCCACCCCCGACGCATCTATCGCAGGACGAGCTCACCCCGCCTCCATGACCGAGGCAGCAGGCTGCGGGACCG
>LAPY01000128.1:151423-161770 GCA_000970635.1 Eragrostis tef | reverse complement strand
TTGGCCCATGCAGGTCTCGAACCTGCGACCTTCGCGTTATTAGCACGACGCTCTAACCAGCTGAGCTAATAGGCCTTTGATATTCGGTTGTTAAGTAAATTTAATTTAACTCGTAACTCTTAACATGGTGGCGTAACCTGAAGGATTTTGCAAGGGCTGAGACTATCTGCACCAATGACCTCTATTTCTAACCTCTATAAAGGAATATTCTGTCCTAGTCATCAAGATTCTCTATTCCATATCAACTTCTCCTGCAGCGGTCAACTTCTATATCTCAACCTCTATACCAACTAATATATATTTTATTCACCTCTGTCCCCACTCCCACCGACGCCTCCATTACTCTCTCGATCCTTCTCTCTGGGTCTCCCTCGTCGCATCCACCGCCTCTCTCCTTCGCCGGCTCGCCGTGGCCCCTCCTCCCTTCCCCTGCCGGCTCGCCACCTCCCTTTCTCGCCCAGCCGCCGCCGCCTCTCACGGCCTTGTCGAGCGGCTCCTTTTCCTTGGCCTCATCGCCGCCGTCGTTGCCGAGCTCGAAGAGTAAGACGAACACGGCGTGAGCGGGCAAGACCGGCGCGGCGACGATCCCAGGAGACCAGGACCCGGTTGCCGCCACCACCTCCCTCCTCCACGCGCGGCGAGGCGATGCTCTCGGCGAGGGCCAGGCTCGTCGGCGGAATGGGTCCGCGCAGATGGATAGCGTCTCCCGCTACCCCGTCATCTGTAGCGGTCGCGGAATGGGCCGCTACCGTCCAGGCTAAAGCGGCCTGGAGGCCACGGTAACGTCCCCCGGTGCGGATAGTGTGAAAGGAATCAATGTATGGTACTGGGACACGACTAACGCAGATAATGCTATCATGCCATCCCCGCTCTCCCTTTTCAGAGGTCTGGTACTGGTCCCTGTCCTTTTAGCTCCCGAACGTTCCGCGTACGCGCCGTGCGGACCTGTATGCTAGTCAGTCGTCTCGGCCCCTCACGAGTCAAGCCCGCGAGCCACCGTACATCAATCAGATCGGATGGGCGCGGATCAAGCGAGATCGTTCCGCATCGCTTAATTAATCAGATGGACCCCAGCTTAGAAGATGCAAACAACACATCGCTCATCGAGTCGAGGCGGCGCAGAGTCGCTGTCATGTTGAGACACCCCCGATCGAACGAGTGGTGTGGTGTGGTTCCATGGCGTCAGCTGGTGGCCTTGAATCTCCATGGAGGCGAGACGGAATGATGAGAATGGTGTAGGTAGGATAGGAAACACATGGAACTACGCAATGTACTAACAAGAGGGGATAAACTGGGAGACTAGAACCTTAGCTCACACAGTCACACTGTCTGGTTCGTAATTGTGACTGCAACGGATGCCTTTTGCGTGTGAGACGGGCGGAAAAATCACATAGACCCGTCAACACGTCCGCTCGTTCTATCTTGTTTGTTTGTTTGTGCCGATGAGTCGTTGGCTCGTTGCCATGATAAGCCTTCGAGGGAATGGTAGACCGGAGCTTAGAAGCGCAAATCTGTCTTTAGGCTGTCCGGTGAATAGTCAGCAGCACTCGGCAAGCCGATGTTGATGCAGCCCTGGCCCATGCCCGTCGTCGATCATCCTACTATCCAAGTGGAACGAATGAACAATTGGACACACTTGTTCACAGCAGGTGAGCAGGAGTCTCTTCTTTCATGAATGCGGCGGTGACGGCGGGCTCATTCTACCCGGCGCCCCATTGCTGGCCGGGTCGCCATCACCAGACCGTGATTTGGGTCAGCTAGTTGCGTCACTGCTCTTACGCGGGCAGCTTCTCCTACCGAAATGATTGTGAGCTAAAAATGGTGAGGTGGAAGTAATGGATGCACGTCGCGGCACATAGCCAAACTTACCGAGCTTCTCTTCGATGTCCCCAGGGCGCTGCACGCGAACAAGAAGTCACGCAAACGTGTCGGCCTCCTCTTGATAGCCGGAATTGCTTCTAAATCATGCATTTTTTTCCTACGAAATTGAATTATTTCCTGCAAAGTTTATGACGATTCATGCGATATTCTTTCATTCCAAAAGGGCACTACTTGTTCTGGGATCACCCAAAACCAGCTGTCCTTAACCAAGTCTTAGTGTCTCCTCGATCCGGCACGGTTTTTCCACGATCAGTTGTACAGTGCTCTGAGAGCCAGAGGTTCCGTGCTTCCTGGCACGCAGTACCCATCCAAACTGCTCGAGCGGTTAGAGACAGACAGGCTTGGCCGCCAACCTCAGAAACTCTGCAGAATGCGCGAAACAGAGCACACGCGGAAACTACTTTTCTTCAGCGAGCCGTACAGGCCTTTCGATTCAAGCAAACATCGCCAATTTCCAAGCTGACGTCAACACGAGTAACCCAAAAGCGCGGCCCATTTGTCTCATAACCACACGTTCCTTAAAAAAAAGGAAGTTATTTTTTGGCCAATCTTTTCAGCGGTTGCCTCTGCAGTCTTTGATCATGACCTTCGGAAGCAGCGTGAGCGTTCTTCCTTGGTCGCCAAGTTGATCGGACAGCGACCCTCGAAGCACAAGCGACCTCTCCGCTGACTTGTAGTGACATGTTATACTGGTCGTGAGCTTCCGGAACACGGTTTCCATTTCCCGGCGCCGGGCCCTGGATGACCTGATCTCCGAGGCAAAGTCTTCGCCGCTGCGGCCGGCGCGGAGCCACAAACAAATGCTAATCCCCCGCTATATATAGCAGCCTGGGGACACTGCTCTGCTCCCACACCGCAGCAGGAGACAGAACACTACTCTGCTACCCGCGAAGAATTTGAATTTTGAAGCTTACAGCGCTTCGTCCCCCACAAGTGAGCCATGAAGGTACACACGCATATCGAATTACCGATCCTTCTTTACTTCGCATCAGCTACCTCCACCTCCTGCCTCTGTTCTGAATTTCGACTAACTGATGTCGTTGTCGTTTGCAGCAAAAGATCGTGATCAAGGTGCAGATGACCTGCGACAAGTGCCGGTCCAAGGCGATGTCGCTGGTGGCCGCGACGAGCGGCGTCGACTCGGTGGAGCTCGCCGGCGACGCCAAGGACCAGGTGGTCGTCGTCGGCGACGGCGTCGACTCCATCAAGCTCACCAGCGCGCTGCGCAAGAAGGTGGGACCCGCGCAGCTGGTGCAGGTCGCCGACGCCACCAAGAAGAAGGAAGAGGAGAAGAAGCCGGCAATGCGATGTCGCGGGTGGCCGCGACGAGCGGCGTCGACTCGGTGGAGCTCGCCGGCGACGCCAAGGACCAGGTGGTCGTCGTCGGCGACGGCGTCGACTCCATCAAGCTCACCAGCGCGCTGCGCAAGAAGGTGGGACCCGCGCAGCTGGTGCAGGTCGCCGACGCCACCAAGAAGAAGGAAGAGGAGAAGAAGCCGGCCGCCGCTGTCGTCTCCGCCGAGTACCCGTGGCCGCAGTACTATTACCCGCCGTATGGACACCCGGTCGTTTACGAGCAGCGACCGGACAACACTTGCTCAATAATGTAGACAGAGCATAAGCAAAGCTTGCACGCGCACGGACGGACTACTATACTGTATTGTACAGATTCCTTTTTTCTAGTATAATCTTTTTCCTGAAGTGATCGATATATGTGTATACGACTAGAGTACTTTGCGATGTTTGGAAGCATAAATATCACAAAGAAAATTTTGTATGGATTTTGTAAAGAAAGAATGTGCACCCATTGGCTCCTAAATTTCCTGATGAAGACATCCATCGCTACATGTAACTTGCAACCACACAGTTCCATGTTTATGTGGCCTTTGTTATCCAGCGCCCAACACCCTATTGCATTTCAGATTTTTCTGGCGCCACCCAGCAACACGCACAGGAACTTTTCCAACTCTACTTACGTCCAAAAAAACAACAACAACAAAAGCTCTATCTACTGATGGTCAAGGAATTATCAAATTATAAGTCTTATAGGAGACAAACTTCAATACCATAGGTGCCATTACATAGCTTGTTTCATAGTTTTACCCATACTGCCATACAGATGGGTGACAGAGACGACGAACAGATCTCCAGTCACAAGAGTACCTGGGGTCTTCCTTATTAGTACTACAAACTTATAGAAAGCAACTACTTCTGCTCGGCCATAGATGACACCTTGGAGAGCCTGCGTTTGTAAAGCTTCAGAACAGATTTCAGGTTCTCCTTCCCTGTATCATGCACCTTTTGGGGGTTTTGACCATAAATGACAGCCTCAACTTCCATCAGCATCTTCAAAGCAGCTTCTGCACTAATACGTTCGCTTCCATCGGGCAGTCTAAACTCTGGAACACTGCCGGTGCAAGGACATTTGAAAGAAGGTTGAACAGGATTCAGGAATGCAGAATCCAGAATACCCTGTAACAAGTAATGCAATGAGAATACTCTTGTGACAAAGGTAGTATGCAATTATGGGTGAGTCTCAATATAAAGGAAAGAACTGTACTAATAATGTTTACCATATTTCAGTTTTAACACTCAATGTTATTTCCCAACGCACCTATCTGCAATGTCAATGAACAGATTTTCTACATTCATGATGCTTTTACACTCAGCATTATTTATCTAACGGTTACCCTATTGCGGATCCTAAGACTAACCATTACAGAGCACATATGTTTCAGTTTCAAATCAACTGTGATGTGGTAAACTATGACAATAGCGAGTAAGTTACCAAATTTTGAGGCTTAGCAAGTTTTAAGTTTTCAAATTTCTTCAGAAAGTGCTCATGGGACACCAGGTTGTTCACCCTGCTTTTAAATGGATATGGAAGAGCAATTCTCAACCAAAGCACAGAGTTTTCTTCTGGTTGTTACTCAAAGACAGGTTAAGTACAAGAGGATTGCTAAGAAGAAAGAACATGCACCTTGATGACTACAAATGTGAATTATGTATCCTACAAAAGGAAGAATCACTGAGACATCTATTTGTCAGATGTAATTTCGCAAAAGCTTGTTGGCAATCCATTGGGATCAACATTCCACAGAACCTGAGAGTGCTACATGTGGTTAAGTGGTTGAGAAGAAAGCTGGTGGTGCCCTTCTATATGGATATCATCATAACCATGTGCTGGTGCATTTGGGTAGCACGAAACAACTGGATATTTAACAATGTAGACCCAACTGTTGACAATTGCAGGAGGCATTTCTTCAAAGAATTGGACCTAGTTGTGCTAAGGGCCAAGCTGAAACATGTTGATCGCCTGAAGGAATGGATCCTCACTTGGAGATAATTTGTTATTTTCCTCGTTGTAACTTTTTAATTCTCTGTTTTTTGTTTTTTTTACTTTTCTGTTATAAGACTCTGTACCTTTTTATTATCAATATATTATAACCTGTAGGGGCTTGCCCCTCCAGTTCATTCACAAAAAAAGGAGAAACACCAACGTGGGCTCTTGCCTCCCCCTTCTCTACTGGAAACGGATTCAATTAAGCCCAGGTTTAAAGCCCATTTAGCCCACTAATTAAGTCCAAAATGAATTTAGGTTACATTAGAATTTATGGACGTTACAAGAGAGAACACTACTCTGCTACCCGCGAAGAATTTGAATTTTGAAGCTTACAGCGCTTCGTCCCCCACAAGTGAGCCATGAAGGTACACACGCATATCGAATTACCGATCCTTCTTTACTTCGCATCAGCTACCTCCACCTCCTGCCTCTGTTCTGAATTTCGACTAACTGATGTCGTTGTCGTTTGCAGCAAAAGATCGTGATCAAGGTGCAGATGACCTGCGACAAGTGCCGGTCCAAGGCGATGTCGCTGGTGGCCGCGACGAGCGGCGTCGACTCGGTGGAGCTCGCCGGCGACGCCAAGGACCAGGTGGTCGTCGTCGGCGACGGCGTCGACTCCATCAAGCTCACCAGCGCGCTGCGCAAGAAGGTGGGACCCGCGCAGCTGGTGCAGGTCGCCGACGCCACCAAGAAGAAGGAAGAGGAGAAGAAGCCGGCCGCCGCTGTCGTCTCCGCCGAGTACCCGTGGCCGCAGTACTATTACCCGCCGTATGGACACCCGGTCGTTTACGAGCAGCGACCGGACAACACTTGCTCAATAATGTAGACAGAGCATAAGCAAAGCTTGCACGCGCACGGACGGACTACTATACTGTATTGTACAGATTCCTTTTTTCTAGTATAATCTTTTTCCTGAAGTGATCGATATATGTGTATACGACTAGAGTACTTTGCGATGTTTGGAAGCATAAATATCACAAAGAAAATTTTGTATGGATTTTGTAAAGAAAGAATGTGCACCCATTGGCTCCTAAATTTCCTGATGAAGACATCCATCGCTACATGTAACTTGCAACCACACAGTTCCATGTTTATGTGGCCTTTGTTATCCAGCGCCCAACACCCTATTGCATTTCAGATTTTTCTGGCGCCACCCAGCAACACGCACAGGAACTTTTCCAACTCTACTTACGTCCAAAAAAACAACAACAACAAAAGCTCTATCTACTGATGGTCAAGGAATTATCAAATTATAAGTCTTATAGGAGACAAACTTCAATACCATAGGTGCCATTACATAGCTTGTTTCATAGTTTTACCCATACTGCCATACAGATGGGTGACAGAGACGACGAACAGATCTCCAGTCACAAGAGTACCTGGGGTCTTCCTTATTAGTACTACAAACTTATAGAAAGCAACTACTTCTGCTCGGCCATAGATGACACCTTGGAGAGCCTGCGTTTGTAAAGCTTCAGAACAGATTTCAGGTTCTCCTTCCCTGTATCATGCACCTTTTGGGGGTTTTGACCATAAATGACAGCCTCAACTTCCATCAGCATCTTCAAAGCAGCTTCTGCACTAATACGTTCGCTTCCATCGGGCAGTCTAAACTCTGGAACACTGCCGGTGCAAGGACATTTGAAAGAAGGTTGAACAGGATTCAGGAATGCAGAATCCAGAATACCCTGTAACAAGTAATGCAATGAGAATACTCTTGTGACAAAGGTAGTATGCAATTATGGGTGAGTCTCAATATAAAGGAAAGAACTGTACTAATAATGTTTACCATATTTCAGTTTTAACACTCAATGTTATTTCCCAACGCACCTATCTGCAATGTCAATGAACAGATTTTCTACATTCATGATGCTTTTACACTCAGCATTATTTATCTAACGGTTACCCTATTGCGGATCCTAAGACTAACCATTACAGAGCACATATGTTTCAGTTTCAAATCAACTGTGATGTGGTAAACTATGACAATAGCGAGTAAGTTACCAAATTTTGAGGCTTAGCAAGTTTTAAGTTTTCAAATTTCTTCAGAAAGTGCTCATGGGACACCAGGTTGTTCACCCTGCTTTTAAATGGATATGGAAGAGCAATTCTCAACCAAAGCACAGAGTTTTCTTCTGGTTGTTACTCAAAGACAGGTTAAGTACAAGAGGATTGCTAAGAAGAAAGAACATGCACCTTGATGACTACAAATGTGAATTATGTATCCTACAAAAGGAAGAATCACTGAGACATCTATTTGTCAGATGTAATTTCGCAAAAGCTTGTTGGCAATCCATTGGGATCAACATTCCACAGAACCTGAGAGTGCTGCATGTGGTTAAGTGGTTGAGAAGAAAGCTGGTGGTGCCCTTCTATATGGATATCATCATAACCATGTGCTGGTGCATTTGGGTAGCACGAAACAACTGGATCTTTAACAATATAGACCCAACTGTTGACAATTGCAGGAGGCATTTCTTCAAAGAATTGGCCCTAGTTGTGCTAAGGGCCAAGCCGAAACATGTTGATCGCCTGAAGGAATGGATCCTCACTTGGAGATAATTTGTTATTTTCCTCGTTGTAACTTTTTAATTCTCTGTTTTTTGTTTTTTTTACTTTTCTGTTATAAGACTCTGTACCTTTTTATTATCAATATATTATAACCTGTAGGGGCTTGCCCCTCCAGTTCATTCAAAAAAAAATTCTTCAGAAAGTCTCGACTTGGTTCCACAAAGGGTTAACAAGTTTCAAGTGACAATTAAGGGTCAGTCTCACTAAACAGAATCAGGTTTTGGAAAAGTACGGCTGCACTGAAAATCTAGAAACCTCGTTTCAAAACGGGTAACTGAAATCAGTGAAACATACTATGTAAGACTGGATTCTGTTTAGAACTGAAAAGAACTTGTAGATCAAAACTATGTATATTTGATTAAAAACCAACTTCAAGATGTGACAATTAAAAGCTATGCTGCAATTGTTTTGGAAGCTAAATATCATAAAGATTTGCCATACTGTATGCAACATCCAACTCATAAAAGTTACTGAAATTTTGATTCTTAATTAAACAGGAAACCATTAAACGGTTGTTTTGGTGTTTCCTAAACCCTAAAACATTAGTAATTCCATCAATTTATCTTCTTTAAAACAAGAATGAGTCAATATATAGGACAAGATATTTATAGAACAAAATTAAAAGTATTAACAGGTGTAAGCAAAATATTAGAATTTACCTGAAGGCGGTGGAGCACCCTACTATATTTCCCCAAAAGCACAGGCTGCTCCACTGGAGGTAGCAATTCACAAATTCGACAAATGCACCAAACTCCAAAGCTAGTAATGAGGCAAGGTTGAAACATGCATGAGTCTCCACAACCCAAAACCGAGGTGGAAATATTGAACATTTTACCACTAGAATCAACAATTGCACTAGGACTAAATTCCCCTTTTGGAACTACATCTCGAAATATCACCATTTCAGCAGCCAAGGCTATCATCTTCTCATCATATCCACCTCTTCTTTGAATTAGCAAATCAGACTTCTCAAGATTCGAGATATTCTGAATACAACCACGAAAGGAGTTCAAGAGCAGCCCTTTCAATTCATTATAGGAGAAATAAATTTTTGTCTGGGAAGGTTGTTGAGCAAGTTGCTTCGATGGACATTTTGGAACCAAAATTGCCGTTGTGTTCAACTCCTCTAGTGGACAAAAATCCTGGTATGGTGTACAAGGGAAAATACTTGCATAGGCACATGTACAATTACTTAACATGCCAACAGACTGAGTGACATTGTTAAACTTCTCATATTGGAGAACTTCATGTTGTGCTTGATCATTTTCCATAACCAAATATGATTTCTCATCCCTCAGTAGAATAGGATTCTCCTTGAGGAAGGAGCCCATGATGTTCTTTCTGAGATCCACAATAGCACATAATGCACAATGGCCCTGCAGTTGTGAGCACTTGCTATTATTGATTCTAAAAAAAGGAAGCACCCTCTGGGTACTAGAATAATCTCCTAGCTTCAAATACTCACATAATCCAGTTTCATCAAAAAAGCATGAAAAGCTTTGGGTATTTTCCTCAATGTGTAGACCAACAAGAATGTCTAGTCTAATGATCTTTCCATTTTCTGTCAAATTACCATGCAAGTCAAACAAATTACCCCAGAAGTCATCAAGAATGTCACACAATTTGGAATGATCAGGGAAGAATCCTCGAAGTTGTCCAGAGTTCATGATACTAGCATCTTTAGTATTGATTTCACTTATCTCATTACATCTCACGCATATCAATTGGGGAAGTTCCTGTCTCAAGGCTGCAGAAACATCATTCCTTACAACTTCTTCGGAAGCAAAACCTTCAATAATAAGCAAATGTATCATGTCAAGCATATTCAGAATAGAATGGAAATTAAATTTTTGAGCTTCACTATAGAAAAGAATAATGTTTCTAGTTTTACCTTCATGTTCATCGATGTCTTCCAACAAGACTTGTGAGCATGGTTCCTCATTTGTTGTATTTCTTACTGACCATAATAGTGAAAATACAACATATATTGCAAATTCAAATGACAGCAAAACAAACAGCACAACAATGGTCTTCTCCAGTACTGCAATGAGTGCAGCACTCATGGAAATAACTATAGCCAAGGTAGTCAAGAAAACCACCCTCATCAACATTAACGACCTTGAGGTACCCATGAGTGACATCAAGCCCAGCAAATAAAAAGGTGGAAGAGAAGCAATAAGTAGATCTCCTCTAGGCCTACAAATTTCATAAAATGTTATAAGAGGAAACAAAGTGTAAGAACAAATTTATGGAACGCTGGATGCTACTTATGTTATCAGCAAAGACGAAGTTCAATAAAAAAATGCTAAAAGGAAAAAATCATCTAAATGTGTATGATGTTTATGTGTGTCACCTAAGTTCCAACTCAATATTGCATTAGATTCCTAGACTACCTAACTAAATATATCATTTTTTTTTCCTATTTTCTAAAATTCCCTTCAATCTGACCACCGCCCTCCCCCTATCTCCAGCGATAGGTGGCCTACCGTTGCATCAACCTGTGCACTGTCCTCCCCCAAGCTCCAACGGCCGGGGACCTGCCGCCGCAT
>LAPY01000128.1:119606-130547 GCA_000970635.1 Eragrostis tef | reverse complement strand
ATTGTATGAGATGGTACATGAATGTGTTTAGTTGTTTAAAATATATTTTTAGATCACCATATAACTTAATATATTTTAATAATTGTATTTTTTTAGATTCATAATTATCAATAAAATATTCTAATATATATTAATATTCACTAATCAACACTAATCATAATTTAAGATATCATTAAACATCGCTAAATACCTAAAATAATTATTATTTCTAGTTAATAATATCTAATTATAACCAATTTTAGTTTACTAATTACTAAGAATAATTTATAGTCACTAATCATCACTAATCACAAATGATTAGCAGAGTTAACAAAACTTGAACGGTGTGGTGCGGTGTTTTTTCTAGCATGAGATGATACAACATCTTGAGAGAATATTATGAAAATTTGTATCACCCTATCCTGAACGAGTTGGTTTAGTTCAACCAACCAAACAGAGAAACATACTAGATTCAGTACCATCCCATACATGTACCACTTCATTCAGCGAACCAAACATATATTCTCGTTGTCCACAAAAATATCTCTTTTAACTGAGTGGATTGCACAAAACACAAGGTTTTAGAGCCATATTGTCATAATGCATCAAGTTTTATTGAATGTTTCACCTTACACCAATTTTAAGCTCAAATGTTATTCTTACATTTCACCACCTTTTAGCGTTGAATAGTACAAAAAGTTGTAGAGCCACATGGTATGTTCAGGCAGGTTGAGTGTTGGAGTTTGGACAATGCATTTTGGTGCAAGGTGGTGGTTTGAATCAATTTGGTTGCATAAGATCAAAAATTGGCAGGCTCAATGGACTTATTTAGAAATTCTAGGGTAAAATTTTCAGAAATATCCAAAAGAGATTCACAAATTGGAGGGTAGAAACTAAGTACTTTAGATTGAGAAGTCTTAACACACCGTCAGAAAATGATTGTTGGTTATTTCATAATCATAACCTACGGTCATAGTCAACTTGGTAATATCACCTAAAAAAACTTGGTAATAAATATTTAAGAGTTATATTGAATTGTGGTCATTTTCTTATGCAGAACCAGTGTACAACTACCCTATATTTCTTTCTTTGCATAGTCAATCTCCTCAATCTCAAATTGGCACGTAGCTGTTCTATATTTCTTTCTTTGCAAAGTCAACTTCTTCGATCTTAAATTAGCACGTAGCATTGGTGTCGTATCGCATTCGATTGTGACTTGCTTTGTGTTAAGTAATAATCTTAGCTAGTCAACGTTTCCGATTGTCAATGCAGGGATTTCATCTTGTTCTTCAGCCCCATCCTCCCATCTATGCCTCAACTATCAACATCGAAGTAGATGACCAGTTGACCACCGTCACTCCTCGCCGCCAAACCCACCTCCTATCGCCACTAGTGAAACGGGCTTTTGTTCGCTGCAGTTTCAGACTGCTGGCTTATGTCTTTCGAACTGACCGGGGCTTGTTTTTTGGTGTCCGCCGTTATAATTCAGTAGTGAGTAACACGCTTGCCGTGTGGATTGTGAAACAGGTGAGATCTGAAACTTGGAGTTCTGGGCATGTTTGGCTTGGCTTTTGCAAACGGCTTATTCACAGCTTACATGTGAAAAAAGCTAAAAAAAGCACCTCAAATGCTGCTTATTGTGGCTTATTCTGTCAGTGAACAGTGAAATCGCTATAGCTACAGTAACAAAAATGCAATAAGCCGGACCATAAGCCGGTGGAAGAAGCTCCAACAAACACACCCGTAGCTTGTTTGTTCTGTTGGATTTGGGACCTCTTTGATCAGCCGATAAAGCCGCTGTCTGTCTCGTTACTCTAGAACTGAATGTGGCAAATACTACTGAAACAAATGCGTTAAATAATCATTGGCAGTTCTAGTTTCCAAAACGTTCTTCCCACTGCCATTTTTCGAGGAAAAGATGAAAAACATTGGCAAAGATTAAAAAGAAAACTACGTAGCAGAAATCCTCGAACGCTCCCCACCGGCCGCCGGCCGGCAAAGCACATCTGGTTGGACAGCCTACTCCGACACGCGCGCGCAGTTCTTTTCGGCCCCTGCTGCTTCCGCCACGCCGGCGACGACATGGTTTGACCACCGGCATCGACATGCCACACTCGCGCCAAGTGTTTGCACAGGCAAACGCACACCTGCCGTGCTTGTATAGGTACAGCAAAAATCCATGGCTGGCCATGGACGCAAGCTGCAAGCAGAGCGCAGCAAGCAAATCAGTACCGACGCCGTCCGTCCGCGCGCCTCGCAGCACGGCGTGAGTTGCTGGGAACTTCGCGCGCCCTGCAAATGGCGCGCCGCCACGCGATGTTCAGATCGTCGCTTTCAGGGAGTTCCTCAGTCCAAGGTGTGCACTGCACGCCACATCTTGCCTCGGCCACCGGAAAATCACTTTGTATCGTGGCTACTGCTGTACCCGACACGATCCCGGGATCTATCTATAATTGATGAGGAACAAAAGGTAAGTTTATAGTGGCTAATAAGGAAATTGAATTTGTTTTTGTTAATATAAGGAACCTCAATGATTTTGGGAGCGGCACAAATTCGGAGCCTCCTCCTCTTTCCTCTCTTCCGCTGGCGGCGGCGAACCGAGGGCGACGCCACTGCCAATCCACCGACGAGGCAGGTTGCCGCTTGCCACGGAGCCCTCTTGTCGTTCTCGCACCCATTGGGTAAGGAAACCCCAACCCTGCTTCTCTCGATTTCTATTCCCCGGGCCTCTTCCCCGGTTTCGACGGCTGGTGGCGCTGGTCAGCATTACGCTTGACTGTGGAAACTGGAAGAGTTGTTGCTGTTTGTTTTTAGATAATCGTCAGCCTGTTCGGTAGACTGTGAACACTGTAGCGACTGCAGAAACACTGTAGCGGCTGCAGAAAAATAACGTAAACACTGTAGATGTTGCAAAGCAGCCAAGCGAACATGCTGTGTGTTTCGTAGCGTCCGCTTCGAGCACTTGCAGAGTCCGTTTCGTGTTGGTGAGGAGAAGAAAGAATTCATGTGCCATGTGCGGCTGATTTGAGTGCAACATGTACCTATGTACTTTAGAATTCTGTTTAACGAAATTGCATGCCATGTTTCAGCGCTCGATCGCTGTTGCTTTAGTAAATGTGTTTTAGGTTTTCTGACATTTGAAGCAATTAAACAATTAATTTACCTAAAATATCTTTGTCACGTAAGTAGATGGGTATTGTAGTATATCCTAATATGGGGTCATTCAAAGAAGTAACCTATGTGGTTAATAATTAGTATATGTCTTATTAACCTTTATTCATTATGGTTGCAAAAACACGTCTTTGAAGCATATTACTGATTGTAACTTGTTGAGATTTATCTTCTAGACAATTGGCTCGCAAAGAGTATGTAATTTTCTTTGGATTGAGCGAACATTCTTATTTTTGTTTTAGTACAATTTCTTGGAATATCAAATATTCTGTTAGTGAATTTTGTACCACGCTTTTATAACAGACTTAACATATTATATGTTAATTTTCCACATCCATATGATTTGTATACTCAGATACTCATATGTGATTCTATATCATTAGGTGTTTGTTTGGACACAACAATGAGTTCTCCATGGTGGTCTGTAGGGCTTTGGCCACCTAGTGAAAGCTCAAGGGAGCAATATGTCGATCAGCTGGCCAACAATCTGTCCAATGAGACTTATGCTAGTCAGGCATATGGTGTTTTGGGCGAGGAAGATGCTTATGAGAATGCCAAAAGGATTGAACAGAAGTGTTTTGAAATAGGTGACGAGCATTTCAAGCAGCATGCAGATGATGGGAGGTCTGCCTTAAGGCTCTATACTAAGGAAGCTTGCGGAATGGTTACTCAAGTTTTGAAAAAGGTCCCCAAAACTGCGAAGCGGAAATTTCATTGGGTGGAACAGACGATTGACATATTGAACAAAATTAAGGAATCTCATGGTGGTACGGTTCTGAGACAGGTCCCAACAAAGATAGTAAAACACGGACCTGGTCACAATCGTGAACCAGACGATGCTAAGGGTATTGCTAGTTCACTTACCGATTCAATAAACTCCTGTAAGAGAATTTGCTTGAACAACAGGAGTTCTGGAATTGGCGATGCCAATGTTGATGTAGCTCGTGGCTCCACACAGTGGATGATGGAAAGGCTAGAATACGTACTAACAAAAATAAATGGAAATTTCATCTCCGACGAAGGGGTTGATGAGGTGAAGAAAATTCTGGAGGTGGTTGGGTTGACAAATGACGGGTTTGATGGGGAGGCCAAAAATGATAATGAAGAGTGCATGAAGGATGACAAGGGTGGGCTGGATTTGAAGATGCAAAACATTGAAGGTAGGTTAACTAGTATTTAGTCTATAAAGAAAAAGTTTTCTTGTTCTTTAAGACGAATGTTTCCCTCATATTTGGGTTGTTCGTCTTACTGCAGACAGAGATGGTGATCAGCATGCTGGCGAGCTCCGAGAAAGGCCACTCCAGGACCATGAAGATCGCAGCTGAAACCGATGGTAGGATCGACAAAAAATTCAATCTCTCGAATTGATCAGGGCGTGTTTTTTTAGGTGTCCTCGTTTTCATTCATTTGTAGTAGTCATGCTTGCCATGTAGATTGTGAAACTGGTGAGACATAAACGTGAGTTCTTTTTTCCTCAGTTCTGTTGGATTTAGGACCTCTTTCATCAGCCAGTAAGTAATCGCCGCCTCTTGTCCTGAAGAACTGAATGTTGATGTGGTCTGGCACACACTATTAGTCCGAAGTTCTAGCTTCCAAATGTTCTTCCCACTACATGTTTCCGAGGAAAGGATAAAAGAAGGCATGCCCATCGTACTGCCCATTATTGAACGACTCAGATCCCAAACAGGTTAACTTTCAAAAATAAAAGGAACAGACCGGCGCCCGGCCCGCACCCGCCACCGACCGCTGGCCGGCAAAGCCCCTCCGGTTGGACAGCGTACGCCGACACGATGACAACGACACTTCCGTGAGAGGCGAGACCGTGACGCGCGCGCGGCCGCTGTTGCTTGCGGACACAACAATGAGTTCTCCATGGTGGTCTGTAGGGCTTTGGCCACCTAGTGAAAGCTCAAGGGAGCAATATGTCGATCAGCTGGCCAACAATCTGTCCAATGAGACTTATGCTAGTCAGGCATATGGTGTTTTGGGCGAGGAAGATGCTTATGAGAATGCCAAAAGGATTGAACAGAAGTGTTTTGAAATAGGTGACGAGCATTTCAAGCAGCATGCAGATGATGGGAGGTCTGCCTTAAGGCTCTATACTAAGGAAGCTTGCGGAATGGTTACTCAAGTTTTGAAAAAGGTCCCCAAAACTGCGAAGCGGAAATTTCATTGGGTGGAACAGACGATTGACATATTGAACAAAATTAAGGAATCTCATGGTGGTACGGTTCTGAGACAGGTCCCAACAAAGATAGTAAAACACGGACCTGGTCACAATCGTGAACCAGACGATGCTAAGGGTATTGCTAGTTCACTTACCGATTCAATAAACTCCTGTAAGAGAATTTGCTTGAACAACAGGAGTTCTGGAATTGGCGATGCCAATGTTGATGTAGCTCGTGGCTCCACACAGTGGATGATGGAAAGGCTAGAATACGTACTAACAAAAATAAATGGAAATTTCATCTCCGACGAAGGGGTTGATGAGGTGAAGAAAATTCTGGAGGTGGTTGGGTTGACAAATGACGGGTTTGATGGGGAGGCCAAAAATGATAATGAAGAGTGCATGAAGGATGACAAGGGTGGGCTGGATTTGAAGATGCAAAACATTGAAGGTAGGTTAACTAGTATTTAGTCTATAAAGAAAAAGTTTTCTTGTTCTTTAAGACGAATGTTTCCCTCATATTTGGGTTGTTCGTCTTACTGCAGACAGAGATGGTGATCAGCATGCTGGCGAGCTCCGAGAAAGGCCACTCCAGGACCATGAAGATCGCAGCTGAAACCGATGGTAGGATCGACAAAAAATTCAATCTCTCGAATTGATCAGGGCGTGTTTTTTTAGGTGTCCTCGTTTTCATTCATTTGTAGTAGTCATGCTTGCCATGTAGATTGTGAAACTGGTGAGACATAAACGTGAGTTCTTTTTTCCTCAGTTCTGTTGGATTTAGGACCTCTTTCATCAGCCAGTAAGTAATCGCCGCCTCTTGTCCTGAAGAACTGAATGTTGATGTGGTCTGGCACACACTATTAGTCCGAAGTTCTAGCTTCCAAATGTTCTTCCCACTACATGTTTCCGAGGAAAGGATAAAAGAAGGCATGCCCATCGTACTGCCCATTATTGAACGACTCAGATCCCAAACAGGTTAACTTTCAAAAATAAAAGGAACAGACCGGCGCCCGGCCCGCACCCGCCACCGACCGCTGGCCGGCAAAGCCCCTCCGGTTGGACAGCGTACGCCGACACGATGACAACGACACTTCCGTGAGAGGCGAGACCGTGACGCGCGCGCGGCCGCTGTTGCTTGCGCCACGCCGGCGACGACATGTGTTTGGTTTGACCACCGGCATCGACGTGCCACCGCTCCCACATCCCGACGCGCGCCGAAGTGCGTACACGCCAAGTGTTTGCACAGGCAGGCGCACACCTGCCGTGGCTTGTATGGGTACAGCGAAAAACCATGGCTGCCTGCCCATGGACGCAACGCAAAACAACAAATCAGTACTGACGCCGTCCGTCCGTCCGTCCGCGCGCCGCGTACGTCGTCCTCGAAGCACGGCGTGGGTTGCTGGGAACCTCGCGGCGCCAACGGCGCGCCGCCACGCGCGCGAGGTTCATTCAGATCGCTTTCGAAGGAGTTCCTCAATCCAAGGTGTGCACGCCACATCTCGCCTTCCGCCACCTGCTCCTGCACCCGTATTATTACTGTTCAATCGCGTAATCGAGTTGTGCTTTGCCGCAGCTAAGCTGTGGGCATGCAGAGTGCTCAAAAGATAACGATGGCTCTGTGCAACTAGTAATGCAGGGCCAATGGGGGCACCAGTTCACTTGCCATGTTGGGCAATACTTGTATTACACAAGTTGTGCATAAGCGAGGCAAAGTCGTCTAGTCAAGCAGGATAGGGGCCGTGCCTGTTTTATTTCTAGCGTCTTTCAACTCTGAAACTGTCCGCACGCGAGCTCCGTTCAACTCAGGTGAGCTGCCGAGAACTTGGTGCGCCCACAACGATGTTCCAACTGAGATTCTGGTCACTTTCAGTCAACTTCCGAATTCAAACGCATTGCCTCGCCGGCTGCAACGGCAGATACTGCTTGTTTTGCTGAATCGGGTTCTGCTCCTCTGTTAAAGTTGTGGGAAGAGTGTGGACATGGCCGCCTGGCTATATCCCAAGTGGTACATACTTTATGCAACAATCCACGCGGCCCCGTGAGGATCGATCATACCTCGGGATAGATATGCGACGTGTAGTTATCCTTTGTTTCTTTCTTTGCATAGTCAACCTCTTCGATCTCAAATTGGTACGTAGCATTGTTTTCATATCACATTCGATTGTGACTTGTTTTGCCTTGAGGAAGTATATTAATCTTGGTCAATGTCTCCGGTCGTCCATGCAGGGATATTTCATCTTGTTCCTCTTCTTCTTCCTCCCGTCTATAGCTCAACTATCCATCGAAGAAGCTGACCACCTTCACGCCTCGCAGCCACACCCACCTCTCTCACCACTAGTAACGCCGAAGGATTTGTGCTATACGCTCTAGCATCAACCATCCATCCTTAACATTCTCGTCGTTGACAAACATATCTCAACAATGCACGTGGCCCGTGGAGATCGATCATACCTCGGGATAGGTATGCGACGTGTAGTTATCCTATATTTCTTTTGTTTGCATAGTCAACCTCTTCATCTCAAATTGGCACATACCATTAGTGTCATATCACATTCAACCATGACTTGTTTTATGTTGAGGAACTATATTAATCTTAGTCAACGTGTTCGGTCGGCGATGCAGGGACATTTCATCTTGTTCCTCTTCCTCATCCTCCCATCTATGGCTCAACTATCACCATCGAAGAAGCTGACCACCTTCACGCCTCGCCGCCATACCCACCTCCTCTTGTCAACTAGTACTGCCCAAGGATTCCGCTATACGCTCTAGTATCAACCACATCCATCCTTAATATTCTCGTCGTCAACAAACATATCTTTTTAATTTGAGTGAATTGCACGAAACACAAAGTTTTAGGGCTATAATATCACAATGCCCCAGGTTTTAGTGAATATTTTACCGATCTTAAGCTCAAATATTCTTACTTTACACCACCTTCTAGCAGTGAATAGTACAAGAGGTCATAAAGCCACATGATATGTTCAAGTAATGTTGGAGTTTAGACAATACGTTTTTGCTACAAGGTGGTGGTTTAACTCGATTTGGTTGCATAAGATCAAAATTTGGCAGGCTCATGGACTTATTTAGAAATTGTAGGGTAATTTTTTCAGAAATATCCATAATTTTTTTCAGAAATTAGAGGGTAAAAATTAAGTACTTTCGATTCAGAAGTCTTATCACACCGTCAGTAGATGATTGTTGGTTATTTCATAATCATAACCTACGGGCAAAGTCAACTTGGTAATAAACATTTAAGACGTATATTGAATTGTGGTCATTTTCTTACTTGCCTCATATGATATCCTACGGCCTTGAAAGCAATTATATCCCAAAATCACATGTGTGGCTGTCATGTGTAGCGTAGCGTGAGAACTCTTCCCCTAAAACTTGTGCATAGCTGAGCATACGTCAGAACCAACTATAATGTGACAATATGGTTCCAAAACCTCCTGTTTCATGCAATTTACTAATTTTAATTTTTACGAGATGAGGTGATGCATTCTATATTCAGCTACTTATCCATAAACATAATACTTTTTTTGAAAAAGGTAATTTCATTAATATTGAAGCAAATTACATCTCCGGATTACAAGAGCATCTCAATCAACGCCAACTCCATTGATGGGAGACAAGAAACCTTGAAAAAGCCGAAAATTCCACCATCTAGGATCACCATCTCAGACGGATATGTCATAGAAGAGAACTCAGATCTGAACGAATATGGCCATCTCACCATCCAGCACTGCCATCCTCATCTGCGGCGGAGGAAAACTGAAACCCAATCCTTTCGCAAAAGAGAGGTAGACCGATATTTCACATGCAAATACGATGACTTTACCACCGCCGAGCCAGTAGCCAAGCTCATCATCGCCCCCTCCACCATATCTGTCATGGAATAACACAAATCCGAGCGAAATCCAGATGGATGTCACCGGAAAACAAACTCTCACTAACCCACATCTATGGCCAAAAAGAACCATGGAAAGACAAAGGAGGGGCCAGAGTACCTTATTCTTCATCGATGATGGCGCCTTCGACTCGCCAACACCACCAAGACGCCTCATCCTCCAGTGCTCCATGCCGACAAAGTTGATGACGCCGCACAACCGCCGCCACCTTCTTAGACCGAACCACTAGAGGAACCCTAACCCTAACAACCACCGTGGCTGTCACCAAAAGCGACCGCCACGGAAAGACCTAACTCTTTCAAAAGCTAAGAGCGAATAAAGTGGACGCTGGATGTCGGGCCTCCCTCCTCTGCCGACGGCAAGGCCTCCGGAGACGAGGGGCTGGCAAATTTTCTTCGCGAGCTGCCGCCGCCACCTACCTCTGTCTGTCGTGAGGCGGACTCTCCATACACATAATACTAAGGACTAGTGCTATAATTCATACATATAATACTGGGAAATTCTGTATAGGTCGATCTTTCTCTAAAAAATCGTAGAGATTACTTAGTTTTTAATGAAAGCCAAACAAAACTTGTATGATGGCACGTAATTTTACAGAGATCATATTTGAAATAGTGATATCTGTAAAGTTAGCCAAAATAAAAGAATTTGTCACCTTTTTCTCCAGCGAATTAGCGGGTGGGCTTTGGGGCTTCTTGATTACTCCAGTTCGATGTTTGGTTGGGCCCCCAATGGTGAGCACATTCAAGATAACTTCGAACCGTGGAGCAAAGTCGTCTGGTCAACAGAAGTCATCAGTTAATTCTCAAAAAAAAAAAACAGAAGTCATCAGTTAAATATCTCTCCTTCTAGACTTTATTAATCGATGATGATGCTTGCTTGGCTACCGAGTACCACCTAAACATGCGGCAGGCGGTAGTAGTATATGAGTACACGACCTTTGTTCTGTCAGTACTTATAAGGCAAACGCACACGCTTCCCCCTCTTCTTCCAGTATCGCCAGCTCTAATTGCCTTCTTTGCAGAACTCATCAGACGCAGCAGCACAAAGCGCAACCATGAAGGTAAACATGTTCTTCAGTTTCAGCTTTCTTTTTGTAGTCCTGTACTGCAAAGTATATTTCTCGGGATAATTACCAGGAATTTTGAACTTGTTATCGCACCTACGGGAATTCTTTTTTTCAGAAGGAGATCATAATCCGGTTGAGTGTGAAGTCCGAGAAGTGCCAGGCGAAGGCCATCAAAGTGGCAGCTGCGGTCAGCGGTAAGCTGCGTGCATATGCTCGTCTTTCTTGTAAGCCTTGTGGCTCCTGCAAGTTCTCGCTCTTATCAGCCAAATATTTCGATTACGCAGGTGTGGAGTCCGTGACGCTGGCCGGCGGCGACAAAAGCCTGCTTCTAGTGATCGGCGACGGCGTGGACTCGAACAAGCTGGTCAAGAAGCTCAAGAAGAAGGTGGGCGGAGCGGAGATCGTGGAGCTGAGGACGGTTGACTCCTTCGAGGCGGCGCTCCCGCTCGGCGCCGGCGGCCGGGCCAGCAAGGAGATGGCGGCGGTGGCGCGGTCGCCGTACCACTACGGCAACAACAACAACCAACTCCGGCAGTACAGCTACGCGGCGGCGCCCAGCCCATACGCGTATCACTACTACCCGTCGCCGGTAGGCGGCTACGGCTACGGCTACGGCGACGGGGTCGGGCGACGACCCCCCGGGG
>LAPY01000128.1:84854-98658 GCA_000970635.1 Eragrostis tef | reverse complement strand
CGCCTCGACCACCCGACGTGCAAGGGCATCCGCCGCAGTGCGCTCGCGCTCCCAGGCGATAGCGGCCGCATGGACACGCTCCTGGGCGCCAAAGCCTTGGTCTTGGCCACGTGGAGGGCAGCGGCGAGGACGACGTCCGCAGATGTATGTGACGGAGTAGCGGCGACGAGATCCGGGGGCATGACCAAGCCGGCGTAGGTGAAGCCCGGCAGCATGCCCAGTCGAGCGAAGGCGGAGGAAGGAGAGGAGGCGGGGCCCAGCGCCTGGACAGGGCCCAGCACGGCGGCCTGGCCTGCTGGGGCGCCGGCCTGGCCAAGGCCCATGGGAGCCGCGGCCTGCCCAAGGCCCATACGCGGCAGCCTAGCCCGAGGTCGTGACGGCCTGCCCAAGGCCCGTCAATGCGACGGCCTGCCCGGGCCGGCCCAGGGACGCGGCGACGGCCTGCCCCGGGGGCGCGACGCCGTCGTCGTCCACCCCCGCGGCATTTACCCGCGCGACGGTGGCGCGGCGGCGTAGCGTGAGCCCCCCGGCCCTCGGCAGCACAGCGGCGGCGCGCGGGCCTGCAGTGGCGACTCCTGCGGCGGCGGCCAGGGCGGCGGCGTAGGAGAGGGATGGGGGGAAAGTGGGAGGAGGGGGGAGGGAAGCTCGGCGGCGTCCGGCCGGGCATGGACGGCGGCAGCGGCGCGGCTAGGGTTGGGAGGGAGGGAGAGGAGAGGGAGAAGGCTGAGATACCATGATAGATTTGGAATTCTTGTCTGTCTACTAACCCGTCCAGGGTAGATTACATAGCACCTATATATTGGCCTGATGGACCAAGAGTCCTTGGGCCTTACTCTAACAATAGTAAAACTAGGCTGTTATTCTGCTTTATCGAGCATTTCATAATTTTGTGTTATAGCTGAACAGCACAATTAAAGTTTCTCTCTCCATTATAAATCTGACGTGATATGTTTTTTTTAGGACTTTGCATGGCAGTAGTTCTCTGGAGAACAGCGCAGCTGAAATTATTTGAGAAGAAAGTGTGACTTCAGACTGTTTTAAGTGTTTCTGCATGAATGCTGACAGCTCTCGAGAGAATTAACATCTACAGAAGACAAAAGCTCATACCAGGTTTCAATTTTATAGACCCTTTTTATCAATCAAAAAGAGAAACTAAATGGTAAGCGCAGGATCAATGGATCATTATGATTCCATTATAGCCGTTCATTGAAGTATTTTGTTGTGTCCATGGGTTCTTTGCGAAAATATGAGCCTCTTAATGATGCACTCTGGTGTGGGTACTTATAGCTTTAGGATTCCATTTGTTGACGAAAGACAATACTATCTGCATAGCATACTACTGCTTTCGGCACAAGGATATCTAACGAGGTAGCATATACAATTTTTTGGGATGGACATTCTCTTTTATTCTTGTTCTTATCCTGAGAGAAAATATAGTCTGATTTATATATAGTTGACTAAGTGACATCCATATAGTGTGAAATGGCCATCAGATCATTCTTCAACTTGTATATTGCAAGAATGTTCATCTGTGCATGATGAGTTAAATGTTCACCCCTGGATGAGTGAGTCGTGACTGACCATCTATATTATGCAAAACATTCATGTTTATTTGTACTGATATGAAGTTACGAACTATACATCGAGTCATGTTTGTCTAGTCTATATCTGGCTTGTTCATATTATATCAAGAAGTGGTAATAATTCTATAGAAAATCTAGTGATATCAATGAGCCATCTTTGCAAATGAACCCGTCATGTGTTAGTCACTGAACACTTGAACAGATGTTATCTAAATAAAAATGACGCGTTAGACGTCTTTGCAATGCATGTTTTACCCTTTCCAATTTCCTTTCATTTCTCGTTCACACATACAGGCATGCAGTGAGGGCAACGTTCATGTCAAAATATTATGTGCCAAGGCATCCCACTTCACAAATGAGCTACTTCACAAATGAGCTACTACAGAATTCAATTACTCATGACGCGGCTCCTCCGAGTTAATTTCACAAAACCACAACTATTTGGTTCCTTGTTGTAATGAACCACAACTTTTAAAACTAGTTTCACAAAACCACAACTATTTGTATCACTAGTTGCACAAAACCACAAGTTTTGGTCCTAGGCCCACTTGTCATCCTCTTTGGCCCTATGTACTTTTATGTGGCTGACATGTGGGACCAAAACTGAAAGTTATGGTTTTGTGCATAGTTGTGGTTTTGTGAAACCGATTGCAAAAGTTGTGATTTTGTGCAACATGGGACTAAATAGTTGTGGTTTTATGAAATTAACTCTAATAAATTTGTGTAACTCAGGGGCTACGTTCTTCAGAACGAGGAGTCTGGCCATTGTTCTTCCACACAGTGGCAAACAGAACGCAGTGGTCATACGCTTTGGTGCCACGCAGGCCCGTCCCTAGGCCCCTGAAATATTTCAGCCTATATACATGTATTTTTATTTTTTCAGCCTAACAAATCTATTTCTCTTGTGTAGCAAGGCCCAGGCCTTTTCTAACACTGTGACTCTTCAATTCTGATCGGTTTTTTTTCCATTAGATCGATCGATCATCGCTCTGGTAGCCGCCTGTTCGTGTTCCTCATCGTCATCGACAAACGCCGCAACAGGGAACTAGAGCCATCATTGATCGCTTCTGCAGCGCCTGCAATCGGCCATTGCGGGAGCAGCGCAAACGCATCAATCGACTATTGCGATCCCATCAGGGCAGGTACGTTCTGCTCTCTCCACTCTCCAGACCTCTTTTCTAATCTGTTATCTGTTGCAAATTCAGTGTAGACACATGAACGAGAACAATTGATTAGTGAAGTGTTATTTTTGTTCGTTTTCAATCTATTAATTTTCGTTTTTTCTCTGGCAGGAATCAAGTGATCAACCATGTCTTCTGCAAATCGGATTAGAAAGAATGATTCTGGTAATCAAAAGCGTAAAAAGAAGCAAAGAATTAAGGATCTTACTAAATCTCAGCAAGGAGATATGGATAGATATGTCACAAAACAACCGGTGCCCGCTGCTAATCAGATTCCTGAGCAGGTCCTCGCACTTGATTATAACATTGTCAATGAAGATCATACAGATTGTGAGCCAGAGGCAGAAGCTAATGTTGAACTAGAGGCAGAAAATAATGATGGTGAGCCAGAGGCAGAAGACAATAATGGGGACACTTTTCAGCCTGATATATTTGATCCTAGATATTGGGATTCCCTTCATCCTAGCCAAGTTGACATTTTAGCAAAAGAGGGTTCTAAAAGAGACTTGTCAATTTAGAAAGGTCCGAAAGATAAACTTTCTAGAAGGTTTACTGCAAAATTCTACACTAGAGTCCTACCAAATGGAGAGGAAGTGAGGGCAACGTTCATGTCAAAATATTATGTGCCAAGGCATCCCACTTCACAAATGAGCTACTTCACAAATGAGCTACTACAGAATTCAATTACTCATGACGCGGCTCCTCCGAGTTAATTTCACAAAACCACAACTATTTGGTTCCTTGTTGTAATGAACCACAACTTTTAAAACTAGTTTCACAAAACCACAACTATTTGTATCACTAGTTGCACAAAACCACAAGTTTTGGTCCTAGGCCCACTTGTCATCCTCTTTGGCCCTATGTACTTTTATGTGGCTGACATGTGGGACCAAAACTGAAAGTTATGGTTTTGTGCATAGTTGTGGTTTTGTGAAACCGATTGCAAAAGTTGTGATTTTGTGCAACATGGGACTAAATAGTTGTGGTTTTATGAAATTAACTCTAATAAATTTGTGTAACTCAGGGGCTACGTTCTTCAGAACGAGGAGTCTGGCCATTGTTCTTCCACACAGTGGCAAACAGAACGCAGTGGTCATACGCTTTGGTGCCACGCAGGCCCGTCCCTAGGCCCCTGAAATATTTCAGCCTATATACATGTATTTTTATTTTTTCAGCCTAACAAATCTATTTCTCTTGTGTAGCAAGGCCCAGGCCTTTTCTAACACTGTGACTCTTCAATTCTGATCGGTTTTTTTTCCATTAGATCGATCGATCATCGCTCTGGTAGCCGCCTGTTCGTGTTCCTCATCGTCATCGACAAACGCCGCAACAGGGAACTAGAGCCATCGTTGATCGCTTCTGCAGTGCCTGCAATCGGCCATTGCTGGAGCAGCGCAAATGCATCAATCGGCTATTGCGATCCCATCAGGGCAGGTACGTTCTGCTCTCTCCACTCTCCAGACCTCTTTTCTAATCTGTTATCTGTTGCAAATTCAGTGTAGAGACATGAACGAGAACGATTGATTAGTGAGTGTTATTTTTGTTCGTTTTCCATCTATTAATTTTTGTTTTTTCTCTGGTAGGAATCAAGTGATCAACCATGTCTTCTGCAAATCGGATTAGAAAGAATGATTCTGGTAATCAAAAGCGTAAAAAGAAGCAAAGAATTAAGGATCTTACTAAATCTCAGCAAGGAGATATGGATAGATATGTCACAAAACAACCGGTGCCCGCTGCTAATCAGATTCCTGAGCAGGTCCTCGCACTTGATTATAACATTGTCAATGAAGATCATACAGATTGTGAGCCAGAGGCAGAAGCTAATGTTGAACTAGAGGCAGAAAATAATGTTGATTTACAGGCAGAAAATAATGATGGTGAGCCAGAGGCAGAAGACAATAATGGGGACACTTTTCAGCCTGATATATTTGATCCTAGATATTGGGATTCCCTTCATCCTAGCCAAGTTGACATTTTAGCAAAAGAGGGTTCTAAAAGAGACTTGTCAATTTAGAAAGGTCCGAAAGATAAACTTTCTAGAAGGTTTACTGCAAAATTCTACACTAGAGTCCTACCAAATGGAGAGGATAGCAACAGGGATTGGCTTGTTTATAGTAAGGAGCTGGACAAAGTATTTTGTTTCAGTTGCAAATTATTTAAAAAGGGTCGACAAAGTCTGCTGACAAGCGAAGGCTTTAATGATTGGGGACATCTTGGAGAAAGACTTTCAGAGCATGAAGGAAGCCCAGATCATGTCTTGAATATGACCATATGGTATGAGCTGCGCAGTAGATTGCAAAATGATGAAATAATTGATAAATTGCTCAAAGACAACTAGAGAAAGAAAAGGACGACTGGAGAAAAGTTTTGTTCAGAATCATTGCCATTGTTAAATTTCTTGCAAAGCATAATTTAGCATTTCGTGGTAGTAACTGCAAACTGTACGAAGATAGTAATGGAAATTTCTTGGATGCAATAGAGATGTTGGCCGAATTTAATCCAGTTATTCAAGAGCATGTTCGCTGTATTACAAATGAAGAAACTCATGTTCATTATCTTGGTCCTAGGATTCAGAATGAATTGATACATTTGCTTGCTTCTGCTATTAAGTCTGAAATTATTAAGAAAATAAAGAGGGCAAAATATTTCTCTGTCATACTAGATTGTACCCCTGATACAAGCCACCAAGAGCAGATGTCTTTAATTATAAGATATGTGGATTCATCTTCAGGTCAGATTGAAGAATCCTTTCTAGGATTTTTAGATGTTAATGATACGACTGGACAAGGACTTTTTGATGTTATAAAGAAAGAACTAGAGCGTCTTGAACTTGATATTGATGATGTGAGAGGACAACGCTATGATAATGGGTCAAACATGAAAGGAAAACATTCAGGGGTGCAGAAGAAATTTTTAGATGAAAATCCAAGAGCATTTTATTCTGCTTGTGGTTGTCATAGCCTTAATCTAACGCTATGTGATATGGCCAAGACTTGTGGTCGAGCTAAAGACTTCTTTGGAATCATCCAACGTATCTACACGACGGTTGCTAATTCAACCAAGAAATGGCAGATTCTCAAAGATAATATAGTAGGATTGACTCTCAAGTCAGTGTCAGCTACACGTTGGGAGAGTCGTGTAGAAAGTGTTAAAGCTATCCGATTTCAGTGTGCAGACATCCGGGAGGCTCTACTACAGGTATCTGATAGTGATAATGATGTAAAAACAAGCAGCGAGGCTAAAGGATTGGCAAATAATGAACTTGGCGAGTATGAATTTATATTGGCAATAGTCATCTGGTATGAAGTATTGTATGCTGTTAATTTAGTCAGCAAACACTTGCAAGCAAAGGATATGCTCATTGATGTTGCCATTGAGAAAGTGCAGGGGCTAATTTCTTTCTTCAAAGGTTACAGAGAAACTGGCTTCTTAGATGCATTGGAGATAGCAAAAGGAATCGCACTCGAGATGGATATTGGTACAACATTTAAGAAAAAACGAGAAATTAAAAGAAAGAGACAATTTGATGAGAATCCAGATGAGACAAATGTTGCCATGCAATCTGCAGAGGAATCATTTAGAGTCAATTATTTTTTGCCTATTGTTGATCAAGCTATTTCCTCACTTACAAGGAGATTCGAACAGTACCAAAGTTATCAAAATATTTTTGGCTTCTTATTTACATCTGATGCATTACAGTCATTGGATAATAAGAGTTTGAAATCTTCTTGTGACAATCTTGAGGCTGCCCTTAAAAAAGACGGACAATCTGATATTGATGCTAATGAATTGTTTGTAGAGTTAAAGTTTTTTCAAGACTTCATTCCAAGTGAAAACAAGGGCCCTGTTGAGATTCTAAAGTTTTTGAAGCGACATGGCTGCTTTCCCAATGCAACTATTGCATATAGAGTCCTATTAACTATTCCTGTCACTGTTGCGTCGGCAGAACGAAGCTTTTCTAAATTGAAGCTATTGAAGTTATATTTGCGTTCTACAATGACACAAGAGAGACTGAATGACTTGGCCATAAAGAGTGACATGCTGGAGAAGATTGCATATGAGAACATCGTCGAAGATTTCATTTCAAAGAACACTAAAAGAATGATGTTGTTCAAGTAAAAATTATGCAATCGAGGTTTGAAATGGTACATTTCTTTAGTTATCATGTAGCTTTAAAATGCATTGTCCTCTATTTTATAGTGGTAGGCCTCATTTTAGATTTTTGCACAGGGCCTCTGATTTTGTCAGGACGGCCCTGGTGCCACGTCACCTTCAGGCTTCAGCCGATTCGGACCGTGCATGACCATTGGGGTCCAACGATCCCGGCGCCGTGGTGCCTGCCTGTCAGTCGTTCACGGTGTGCCACGCGCGGCGCCTAGCTACAGTAGTGCTGCTTCACACGTGACATGTCAGTCAGTGAGGTCTGTTCCAGCGGTCCAGCCCGCAGCTGTGGGTCCAACAATCCCGGCCCGGTGGTGCCTACCTGTCAGTCGTTCGCGCGGTGCCACGCGCTACGCAGGCAGTGCGCCTAGCTACAGTGTGCTGCTCCACACGTGACACGTCAGTCAGTGCGGTCTGTTCGAGCGGTCCAGCCCGGACGTGCAGAGACAGCCAGGAGTCCGGTCCGGTCGCCGTCGTCGTCCCCAGGCAGAAGTGCAGAACGGAACAAGCAACGGTCGCTGCCAAGGTGGGCCATGGTCTTTGTTGGACATGGATTGCGCTTGTCCCAGGGCAGGGGAAGCAGGCGAGGGCGAATGCTTCTGGTCCCCGTATAGCCGTGAATCCGTGAATGAGGCCTTGATTGAATGGTCGCGCGGACACGATGGCTCCTGATCATTTGTTGGGGCTTTTTCTTTAAATAAAGAAAAGGAGAGGAGCTTGAGAGCTTAACCTGCTTTAATCACAGTGAAAAAGATTACGGTCATGACGCGTACAATGATTAACGAGGACGTGTGTTTTGGCAATGCACACGGTCACACGGAACCTCCCACATTAAGAGCCCAAGGACATAGTACAACTGTACAAGCTCAAGCTAAGCCGCACAACTTTAGAAATGACGATGAAATGCCTATTGGCTCTGAATTTTTAAATCCTTTGCGGACTATAGATTCTTCGAGCTACTATCTATGATTTGAATTTGTTGTCGTTGGTTAGAACAAAATCAAAATCGAATGAAGTACCATATTTCAGTACAAATTTTTGCTATTTGTACACTGCTTTATATAATAAATACACATGCACATTAGACATAGCAAGTTAGAACTATCAACGACACTAGGCACAAGTTAGAACTAAATCAACGTCTGCTGCTTTAATTTTCAGTTCTGAAGTACTGTGTTCGTTTTCAGTGCTGCCGCTTTGTTGCATACCACTCGCTTAACTCACAAGATATTCTTGGGTACTTCTCTTTTCCCGTCGTCCCATTTTGGCAAAGGAAAAAAACAAAGGGACTAAAGTTCAAAACAAAGGATAAAAAACAAAAAAGAAAAAGCAAAGAGGATGAGGGCAAAAGTGGGAAATCGTCAAGTTCCACAAACCACCTAGTCGCGGCTCACGGAACACATCTGCTTCAACTCCGTCGCCGCCTCCCTCCCTCTCCCATCTGCTCCCCTCGCAGCGACCCGCGTCGGAGCGGCTCGCGGGCACGCCGTCGATAGCTGGCGGCTAAACACGAAGTGTCCCTCCGCCGCCGCCTAGGTCGCAGCCGGTTCCGCGAACACCGGGCGAACTCGCCGAACTACCTACCAGTCTTCCATCCAATCAGCCGGGTGCAAGGGAATCCACAACCAGCCTGTGCTCCTCTGGCATGGCAGGGTTGAGACTCGGAGAGGAGGGACTCAACAGGTAAGAATGTTATAGGCTAGTTTCAGTAAGCATACATGCATCTTTACTTGATTCTGTACATCTCTAGTCGATTCCCGTAGTAAAAAATGACCTAGGGCGATTCCTTTATCAGAGTGACTGCTTTATCAGAGTGACATAGGGTCAATGTATCAGTAAAAAATGCATTCATCAGTTAATCTGAGTTGGATCCTGAATTGCCAGGCTCAAGAGGAAGCTATCTTACGGTGCGGAAGACTTTGTGACTTCCCCATTTCGTGTGCATACCATGCAGAAATGAATAGCTTGAAATGTTTTTAGCTTTCACAGTCGTTCTTCCCAAGCCGGGCGCTTCCCCATTACGCCTTCTCATCCATTTAGGCAATGTGGCATTTTTATACTTCCTTGTCGAGACATGAAAATATTCTCAGATTTGTAGTACTGATGCATGTGTGTAGTTGAAATTACTTCCTGTAGTTTCCTTTGGCAGTTTAAGTAGTTGTGGTGCTTAATACATTCTCACGCATTTCCATAGGTCAAGCTACTGCCTTTGCACACTCCGCTGAAGAAATTGGTTGTTCTTACGATGAAGACCAAGACAAATAGGAGCTTACAAAAGTCTGGGAGAGGTAGTCGTGTCCAAGGAGAAGGGCCAAACTGGGTTCTTGTTGCAGGGGGAGTTTTGCTTAGCACCCTTTCAGTCAGACTCGGGTGCAAACTGAAGCAGTTGTTTGATGCGAAGCAGCAGAACAATGCTTCCGAAGGTCTCATTTCCCCCACTTGAAGTTGTAATATATTGATTGTTCCTCCAAACGCTTTGTGTGATGTCTGCTGTCAATGCAAAATTGCAGCCAAAAGAAGGCCCGGAGCATGCGAGTTACATTCAAACCTCTACCGGTTTAGTGACCAAACTGGTTGCTACTATTGTACTTCAGGTGCCCATTTTGTAACTATTTTCCTGTTATGTTTTCTGTACTCACTTTTTGCTGAACATTACAGTCTATATTGCAAAATCCTGAGTGAGACATGCGGGGTAAACACGTATATTGGATCTTTCCTTTTTCTTGGGTGATCTGTGCAGTCTTTATTATGACTTGAATCTTTTTTCAGCATACTCTTAATCTAGTTCTAGAATAAAAAGTTAGAATGCAATTTATTGTGAAAACGTGTTCTCCTTTTATTTTAATTCTTTCTCTGATGAGTAGAGTCGGCACTTATACCTATAAAAGTAACCTGAATCTTAGGTTATGGTATTTGAAACGAATCGGCAGTTTTGGATATGAGTTCACCGTTTATAGAAACAACGATGGTATCATCATAGCTTCAGGCTTTTCAATTAAGGAAAAAGTCTCTCAACTCTTTCTCATATCTGTATTCAAAATCAGGTAAGATCCACCAAAAACTTTCAAAACCGTTCTGTTAGCAAAGAGGTAGTTTTCACCAAGTTTGACCCACATGCGACTACAAATGGGATCTGAGTTAGGCATGGACATGTGGCCTCACTTTGTTTTGGCTCATTCACAACTGATGGTATGTGCCACATTGGTTAAAAAAACATTTTATAGCTGCTGGAGGATTTAAATGGCTTTATAAGTTAGGGGCATGTTTAAACCTGTTTTGCAGATGATCGATGAATATTGAACCGCACAAAGAGGACCATAGTAGATTTCCCTTCCTTTACATATGCTTGTTAATGTTTAATAATTCAAGTTTTTATGTTTTGATGCCTCAGATTGGGTTTTCATTCGGTGCCTTTGTTATTTTTTGGTGGTATGCCAATTGTTTTCTCTCCAAAATATGCCATATATTAATTACCGTTATTATGCACAGGGCTTGCAGATGGGTTGGAAGTCAAGCAAGCACCGGCAAGTCCTATACCCAAGTCAGTTGAACCATCCCTTCCACTTGTAAAAGTACCTGGCCCGGAATCAAGCAAAGAGAACAGTGGTGTCATGTGGATATCATCACCTGATCGGCTTGAAGATCCTCGCAGACCATTTCAGTACTCTAACAGTTCTGGCTCACCCTGTGTTTCAGAATCTGGATCTGACATCTATAGCAAGAGAGAAGTAATACAGAAGCTCAGGCAGCAACTCAAGAAACGTGATGAGATGATCATGGAGATGCAAGCTCAGATTGCTGATCTTAAGAGCTCTCTTAACATTCAGGTGACACAGTCGACCAATCTGCAGTCTCAGCTTGATGCTGCTAACCGTGATCTATTTGAATCTGAGCGGGAGATTCAGCATCTAAGGAAGATCATTGCAGATCATTGTGTTGCAGAAGCACTCTCTCATGAGAAACCTTTGCAAGCTGGACATTGGCAGTCAGATGCAACCAATGGGCATTCTAATGGCTATGCTGATGGCAGTGTCGATGATCCTGAGCTGCATTCTGTTGGCATCGAGAAGAGGAAGGGGGAGGTAGAGAGGGCGGAGATGCTCAAGAAAGAGGTTGTTGAACTGAAGGAGGTTATAGAGGGGAAGGACTTTGTGCTTCAGAGCTACAAGGAGCAGAAGGTGGAGCTCTGCTCAAAGATCAGGGAGTTGCAGGAAAGGCTCTCAGCACAAGTGCCAAACATCTTGTAGGATCTACACATAATTTTGCTATGAGCAGAAGGGCAGTCCTGCTCCAACAAGGATTGCAGGAAACGTTTCTTTGCATTTGACACACATGGCAAATACCATGCTAGGATCTTTAGAGGATGCTTCTCTTTCCTTTTTAGGGGAACTTTGCATAATGTTAGGTTGATTTTTGGCTCACTTTTCTGTCATAATGTTAGGTTTATTTGCTTTCCTCCTTTTCAGCATGTGCCCTGGGTTGCTTGTGTTTCAAGTGGGATTCTTTTTTCAGTTGTTGTTAGGTCTAGGATAGCTCAATTAATGGTCAACTTCATACCCAATTGCTGTACAGTTTCTCGGTTTTGAGACACAAAATCTTAATTTTCCTCCACTTCTATCGTGGTTTGGTTTGAGGTTGGATGGGCTGTGACGTTTATACAACGAACTCTGCTATTGCGTTGCCCCTGTTTGTGGTTCCTTCTTGTTCTAACTGAACAATGGTTTCAGTTGAAACAAAATTATTTTCATCCTTGATAATTATTGGGATGCCGGCAGTTGTATAACAATTAACAATCTTTGTGTAACATGCAGTTTTCTAGCTTGGTGCTTCTTTGGGCACAAACTCATGCAGAAGTTCTTGCATCTCTTACACAAATCTGAGATCACAGATGAAAATACTAGAATAAGTCGTATTCTTGTGCTTTAAGTTTGGTCAAATGTCTGTCACATGGCACACTTAAGTGTGTTCTTCTCTTCTGTCCCTATTGAAAGGGAAAGGTCGGTTTGAGCCTTGCCATGGATACAGGTGGCACTTTCAGAAAATAACTGAAATTAACATAACTCAAATTATCAGATGGTTCATCAGTCACTACATGTTTCAAAATCGTTCTCAAAGATAATATGCAAAAGCATTTTATTGTACATTCGGGGCAGTATGAGCACTGGCATGCCCATCTTTTTTTCTCTTTCTTTTGTTAGCGAGCATTATCAGATGAACTCCAAATGGCAACAAAACAGTACTGAGAATTATCTTTCTGGAATGCCATTTGGAGCCCTGTTACCACGAGCCAAATCTAGCAAGCAATCATCCTAGCCTTCTTCGGATCTATTTAATATTCTGTGCATACAATAAGACATGACAGATCATATAGCCTGGCCGATTAAATAAGCATATCACGTTGTATTGACTTTCATGGCTGTCAGTGCAAGCTAAAGTGAAGTTGATATACAAACTATATGCTCCAAAGGCACTCCTGGACTGTCTCCCTCTCTCAATACAACCAGGATTACATAAAGAGACCTTGAAACAAATATATAGCAATAAAAAACTTCCAGGCCCTTCTCGCATCTCTGATTGCTATATTTTAGAACGAAGTACATGCGTGGTCCTATTTATCTGGACATTTTTTGCTTCCATTCTTTCTAATTGCAGAAACTTCTGATTTCGTTAGTTGAACAGTCTGTTCTTTGACGCACAGCAATATCTGGTGTAAAGCACGACAGAGTAGGAGCGATGTATACTCATGACTTCTACAACACAAAAAGGTACATGATTGTGTATTCCTAGTCACAACGTGAGGCATACTAATCAGAGTCTCTCGGTTGAGGAAGCTGCAAAATGCGTTTGACATGAACCTTGCATGTAAAAATTGTGTTTATGTTTACTCCTAGTTCTTGTTTCCGATGACTATCTTGCTTCCTCACCCGTAGGTTCTCACCATTTTTACAAATACTTTCTATTACAGCTACGAATTCTATGTGTTGGAGAAATTTTGAAATTATTTTTCTCCTGGGGCCCTTTTCGATTCTCTCACTCGCATATATGATCTTTACGTAATCCATGGTTCATGAACGAATTGACTCGGAACTCCAGAGTTCGAAGTATAACCTTGGATGGTCTTTTCTAATATCAGTTTTGGCACATGTGGACACAATGGAATATCCCCCAAAAATCATGTCATTTCTTTTTTTTCCCTGGCGTGAATCCAGTTTCTAAAGTTGTTGTTGTGGTTTTATGTATGAAAATGATAGTACAATAAAGCATGAAGTACGGAGCAGTACTTAGCTTGCAAAATTTTTATCGGTGGATACATTAACATTGGTTTCTTACTATTGTATCGATTCATATTGTCTCCACGCATGCTCATTCTACCATTCTACTACTCCAACAACAAAATCTCATTTACTCTCGAAATTTTAAATAATCTTTGATCTCCAAGAATTTGTTTTTCTTGTTTTTCTTCTTCTAGAAATGCTTCGTCGGTTCCTGTGCTCGTAATAAATTTTGGGTCCGTAGAGGTGGTTTGGAATTTAGGGGGTGTTCGTTTCCCCCCTCTAAACTTTAGACCCTCTAAAGTTAAAAAGAATCTTGTTATTTAGGAGTATTAAATAAAGTTTAATTACAAAACCTTTTTACAGATAAACGTAAATTTACAAGATGAATCTAATGAGCCTAATTAATCCATGTTTTGGTACAGTGATGCTACAGTAACCATCTTCTAATCACGGCTTAATTACTCTCATTAGATTCCTCTCGCGAATTAGACCAGAGGTTCTGGAATTGGTTTTGTATTTAGACTTCATTTAATACTCCTAAATGACAATATTCTCTTTGATGTGACCCCTCTAAACTTTATACCCCTGGAAACGAACACCCCCT
>LAPY01000128.1:54558-70149 GCA_000970635.1 Eragrostis tef | reverse complement strand
CTGCGTGGCCGCATCCATACATGTTCGGGGCGCAGATGTTCTACTCAGCGCAGCTTTTGCAAGAACTTCCTCACGGCCCTCACCAATGGAAGAGGGTTCTCCACATGTACGGCATGCCCACTCTCCGGGATTATCATCATTTCACAGAGCTCGATCCCATTACGACCATCAGATCCACATTCTGAGCTCCTTATCTCCCAGCACATTTGCTGTGATATCTCTTTGAACTTTTTGTCCTTTTCACCTGCAACGATGAGTAGAGGCCTCTTCAAGTGCTTCAAGTCTTCCCATAGGGGCCTGGTACATTGAAACTTGGATGAGATAGGATCACATGAATGAATATCACTAAGTGTAGGGTATAGCCAGCCATTTTCTTATCAGCTAGTATATTATCAGTCTGGCATGTTTGTACCGATTCATTGCCACTGCTAGTACTGAGCGCATATGACTGTTCTTGATGGAAAATTTTACAGCGGAGTGCAGGATAACCCTTACCTTTGTCTCCCAATACTTGCTTCAGCAAGAGTTTTAGCTAGAGCTTCGATGTTCTCGTGTTTTGTGCGTGTCCTCACCAGAGAGTCAAATTTAGGATGCTCCCGTAGACTGGTCACCAATCAACAGAAATGTCCCATAAAGGAAAGATATTAAAAGTGTCAAATGCATGCTAGGGAAACGGTTTGTAGTTTCTCCATCTTGCACAGGCAAGAAATCAAATAAGTTATTGTTACCTGGCCCACAATTTTCCAGAGTACCACGTCTCAAGGAAACATTCGAGACCACTAGATACGAGGTACTGAGCTCTTGATTTATCAATAGCAAGACGACGGTGCCTACTTGCTTCATCTCTCAATCCAGGACTTCCCGATACAATAACAGCTCCACTAATCTGTTTTGGTATAGCCACGCTATGACCATTGAAGAAAGAAATGAACAGTAACAATAGAAGGTTTATAAATATACCTTGTGAATCTGATTCAGTGCCATGTGGAGTGCAATCCTTGCTCCCATTGAATAGCCAACCACCACCACCTCACTATCAGTTATATGGCACATCAATTTTAGCAACAACTCAGCAACTGACTGAACTGTAAAAGGGAATTGATTTGAACTTCCAGTATGATGCTGCAGCATTTGTGACTCGCCATGACCAGGAAGATCAACAGCAATGACACGTGCACTGCAGGAGAGAGCTTTCATCATGGGAACCCAGTCTTCACTCGTACCAAGAAACCCATGAAGTAAAAGAACCACCTTTTCCTGCATATGTTAAATCATGGCACTAGTTACCGCAGCAACTGTGCAAAAATACATGTAATAACAAAATCATGTCAAGAGAGAAGCAGAAACAACATATCAAAACTCTTAAAAATGACATTCTAATTCCTTTTCTGTTAACTTACAAGCAGTTTTCACGGGCTAATGAAGAATAAACTCTTTTACAATTATACCTATATGATTTTCCAAAAGAACAGAAGAATACTTACATTTGTGGGATCACCAGCCTCTTGAAGCTTGACTAGATAAGAACAATCATCCATATCAACTTGGATAGAATATGACCTTAGTTTTTCTTCGCTATATGTCCTTTCTATCTTCTTGCTGTTTATATTCAAATGGTGGAGATAACCATTGGCATCTTCTACAGAAGCTCCGATTCCATCAGCAAGTGTAGAAACATGGAACTTTAACTTTTGCTCAGATATATCTTCCTTTAACCATTGATATGTTCCAAGTCCATGGGCAACAGCTCCACATGTATCCTTGTTTTTTATTCTGGAGACTATGGAATTATGTTGGTCAATATAATGTGCTAATTGTATATAGGATGCCAAACCTACGGAACTCTCATATGCGCTACTGATGACAGCCATCTTATCATGCATCTGAGCCCATTTTGCTATGTGAGCTGCGTCCTCAAAGCCTCCAACAACACTGGGTTTTATAACCTGAGCATGAAGATGAACAGCAAAGGTCAAATCTAGAAACAGAAACTGGAATCCTCAAAACAATCCAGCAAAGTATTTCTCAGTACTCACAAGAGCAACAATTCCAGGATGCATGAATTGATGAAGTTTAGGAATTACATCCTCCTTAAGGTTGTCAATAGTCTCATCAAGTGCAACAGGCAAGCCAGTCTCTTCGCAGAACTTGATGAGATCATTTGCAGAACTCACGGGTTCCTGAAAAACCGAAACATGATATAAGGTTCTCAAGAAAGAGCAAGATGACAATACACCTAGTGGGAAAAGGAAGGACATAGCCAAGACTCAACTAATAATACTATAGCAACAAGGTGCTGCAGAATGAAGGCAAGTTGCATATTATGTATATTTGAGAGTTTCCAACAAGTAGCTGATGAATAGAAGGTATATTACCTCAATGTACTGCAAGCGTAGGCTTTTTACTATAGATCCAAATTCAACAGCTTGTTCATATGTCCATTTCTGATTTGCATCAACACGGATATTGATCTGGTACCCAACTATTTCTCTTATTTCGTGAAGAACAGCTGCATCTTCAGTGGGGCTTTTGCGACGCCCAACCTTGGAAGAGAGTTTGAAGAATAAAAATCAAAATATGGCTTGATAACTGATTAGAGCAATAAATGGAATCTCAAAGACATGAACATCAACTAGTTAAGACCTTATGATAAGTTACAATTATGGAGACAGTTACCTTCAATTTAACTGTCGTAAAACCCTCAGTAACCAGCTTGGCGACAGCAAGTGCTACCTCCATTGGAGTACCATTGCAGTCTACGAGTGCACAGATCTGTATGCTTGAAGAAGTGCTATGATTATATTCAACCGCATTCCCCTCTTGTACTAAGGGGTTGCTATACGAAGTTATTACGCATCAACACGGATATTGATCTGGTACCCAACTATTTCTCTTATTTCGTGAAGAACAGCTGCATCTTCAGTGGGGCTTTTGCGACGCCCAACCTTGGAAGAGAGTTTGAAGAATAAAAATCAAAATATGGCTTGATAACTGATTAGAGCAATAAATGGAATCTCAAAGACATGAACATCAACTAGTTAAGACCTTATGATAAGTTACAATTATGGAGACAGTTACCTTCAATTTAACTGTCGTAAAACCCTCAGTAACCAGCTTGGCGACAGCAAGTGCTACCTCCATTGGAGTACCATTGCAGTCTACGAGTGCACAGATCTGTATGCTTGAAGAAGTGCTATGATTATATTCAACCGCATTCCCCTCTTGTACTAAGGGGTTGGATCCAGCGAGAATATCAGACCATCTGCATTTACGTTGTGACGCAAGCAAATTAAGAACAGCCATCTCCAGACCACACTTGACACTTGGGAATAGCGAAGAAGGCTGAGAAACCAGCAATAAGAGAGAGTTTAATATCTTAAGATGGAAGTCAAAACAAATTTCACAACATTACTTACAGGAATATTCCCAAAGAAGAAAATGTTCTCTTACCGGAATCCCGAGGTTTGTCCATATCCAGTTGGAGAAGGACCCTCTCAACAAAGGAATAACATCTAGCACGGAATCTTTCACCCTGTGGAAAAGAAATCTAAGTTGCTCTTCAACATCCAACAGATCCTCCCCATGAATTTCAATTGGTGCAACCTGATATAAAGTGGATCAGGACTACAACATGTTGCGAAGTGTTTTAGATTAATACAGTATATTTTGTCATTGACCGGCACTTTATGGGCATGCAAAATCTTAAACATAGTTGCTAGGAAGCGTAATCATTGGCCAAACCATAGTTAGGTGCTATCCTGCAAAAAAGTATATGAACTACTGGATTAGATCTGGGATCAGATCCAATGAAACTTGAGACGATGGGATCCCCCCATATATGGTTTCCTAACTTATGGGAGGTTATTTGCATATCCTCCAGTACACTTAAATCTAGTCAGTTTAAATGCCATCAATTAGTCCATATAATGGTAGGTTGCAATCAGTTGGCCCAGATGTTGCTACGTAAATGTTCCGCATGGACAGCATTTTGTATGTAAGAACTTTTTTTGACGTTTCTGTAACAACTCCTTATGTTATAGTAGTAATATTGGAGAATCAAATTTGAGAATGGTAACTTCATGCCAAAAAGTTTTTTTGTCTAGTGAAATACATTACACTATATTACCCATAAGTGTTCTGTCATATTAGACTCTCCTGAACATCACAGGTCTGCATAACAGATATATGCATTACGCGAGAGAAACTTACAAGCTAGAAAATAGTAAAGACATACCTCACCAAATCCTACGATATTATCATCTACACAAAGTTTCAGAATAAAGCCTTCATGAAAAAAGCTGCCATCTGATACTCCTGAAGTGCGTGGTGCAGAAAGCTGGATGCTGTGCAAAAGATAATTTTGTGTGTAAGTTATGGAAAATGTGTGGATAGAGGCACGACATGAATTGGTAAGGACTGTCACATATACCTGTACAACATGTACTCCACTGCATGAATTCTGTTAACATACATGCCACCTAACTCACTATTATAATATGGAATTCCCAGAAGATAATCCAGATATCGGGTTGCAGAATAGTCTGAGTACATGTTTATATGTCTGCAGAAATAGTGGATACATGTAAGTACATAATGTTCGAACAAGTATAAAAAGGGTAAATAAAAGAGTAAAGTGCATCCCAGGTCCTTAAACTATTCGGAGATTCTCATTTCGGTCCATGAACTTTTAAAATGAAGCTTTTGGTCATTTCATGGTTATCGTATGGGTCCATAAACTTTCAAAATGAAGATTTGGGTCCTTTAACTATTTTGGGGTTCTCATCTGGGTCCATAAACTTTCAAATTGAAGAGCCTCCAGTCCGCTGCCGCTGCCAACATGCTTCTATCGGTCGCTGTTAGCCATCGCCACCAGACCGCGAGCTTCATCCAATTGCCTCGCCAAGTGCAAGATGTTGCTTTTATTTGTACTGCTCAGCCATTAGGATGGCATAATGGCCAATACGGGGATAATATCCAAACATAAGGTCGAAACCCCCATCAAACTTGCGAAATTATCAAGTTGGCATGTCGTGTCATGATTGTTCGAGCGCAAGCCACATTTTAGATAGCCACTTAGGCGCTAAATCAGATTAGAAACCTAAATAATAGTTTATGGACAGGGAGTCAAATCTTCATTTTAAAAGTTCATGGACTTAGATGAGAATCTCAGAATAGTTTAGGGACCCTGGATGCACTTTACTCTAAATAAAAAATTGGAACCTATGAAAGTTGGCATTGTCGTTGATGCTACTCTCTACTTCTACCACACAATCAATCTGCTCTGCATGGGATTTCACCAGGGCATCCTGAAGTTCCACCTTTGTTTCAACATGATAATACTTCACCCTGCAACACAACTTGTAAAAATTCTGCGAAGAAAAATGCCAAAACCTATAAACTACTTTATTGTATACACAGCTGGTTCCATAACCAATCTCATCAACATCTAACCGAATCAGTACTTCCTCCAATCCTAAATATAGGTACACTTAGGTTTGTCCTAAGTAAAACCTTTTAACTTTGAAATTGGGTGACAATATAAGGTTAATGTTGCTACATTATAGTGATTTTTTCCACAATATATAACTCTTTTCAATTTGATATAATATATTTTAACAGTTAGTTATAGTCATCTATTATATTAGAGACTGTGTTGATGTCCCATAGGATCTATGTTAGGGGTCGGAGAGTAATTTACAGATATGTTGACTTCGAGGAAGTTAATGGTAAAGCTCAACTTGAGAAGAAAAAAGTTGAAGCTAATATACAATTCCACGCATAAAAGGGGAAACTGACAGAATAGATTGCATCCAGATGGAACATGTACCTGTGTGCAGCACAGAGTTTAGGAATTGATATGTCATGGGAGGTGTAGAAGAATTTCTCCAAAATTTGGGGTGAAGTAGTTTTTGCAACAGGCAGAAGGCTGAAGATTGCACCACCATGGTTGTTGGTAACAATTATTGTCATCGGTTTTCTCCATGCCCTTCAATGATGTCAAAAGCATTTTCCCTAATGAATGTACTATTCAATATCATCCATATATGTTGCATAAAAAACGACAATGAAGTAGCAGCTTGGGTACATGTAGTACAAATAATTTCTTGACCTTACAAAGTTACTCCTCATTTGGCATGGTTCGGGGTTCACCTAGAAACATTACATATTCAGCTTTTCTATTGAAATGTTTCTATGGCGAATCAGGCTGGTTTTGTGAAGTTATCTGGCTCGTTGGATAGATTCTACTTCTAAAGAGAGGATGGCAGATGAAATAAGAAATGAATCAGAAACAGAGAAACACCCTTTTACTCGTTTCACCGTTGTAGTGCTAAAAAGAAAAATGTTTCTTCTGTTTCTGATTCGAAACACTTCGCAAAAACGCCACTTGGTTGGTGAGAAACCAAAACGTTTCTTGCATCCGAACGAGGCCTTAATCTAATAGGAACGGACCATGGCAGGGTGTAAAAGGATACAAACTTCAAACCTCTGGTTGAGAAGTGACAATCCGTTTGTGTCATGAAGAAAAGATACGTCACCAACCATACAGAATACCTGACAACACGCAGAGTTAAATTTCTTCCAAAAAACTAGAAATGCATTCTTCATTCCTCAAGTGCATGATACATACAAATCTATTGATAAGTATGCTTTCTTTTCAAGGATAACAAGCATGTCTTCAACTCTGTTACAATATTTTTACTAGAGCATGAAGTTCGAAGTGTTTAACGACCAAAAAAGAAAAGAAAATAGAACTCACATGCTTGTTTGATCCAACAGCAAATCCTACTGCTGTGCTGAGCAAACCATCAATGCCACTTGCTCCTCTGTTTCCAGCCACTACTGTGCCAATAAAATCAGGAAAATGATGTTTCATTACGTGGTTAACTTTTGCAGTCTCATCAAGCCATCCCTTCCCAAACATGTCCAAGTCTCGGATGACCATGCTGTTCCCAACGAACATAACAGTACCACCACAGAGTGAGTCCGTGATCATATGAGCTACATGTGGCTCTGTAAGTGAACAATTGCAATGTATCTGGAACATTATCGCCTGAGAAACCTGGAGTACGAAACAGTTGTCAGAACAAAACTATAGCAGAAAAGGCAGAAGGTTCATGAGTTATTTCTAGTGAGAGGGGCCTCTAGCACAAAGCTCAGCTTACATAGTTACAATTTTCTCTACGGTTAAATTTCCATGGCCACAAAAATGTTAGGTATAACACGTATTTATTTTATTTACTGCTGAAACAAGAAATCCAGTTACACCATGTTAGCTAAAATGTGCATGCCACAAGCTACCGATGATTATTTGAAGTTTCAAATAATAAAGAAGTTTTTTATCCGTTCTTATAGGTGAATGCTTGCATATATCAAGAAGTCAAGGCATGTAATAAATGGGCAGATTCAAAAAGGATGGATTGTATATATGGATAAATCTTATATTATCCATCCTATGATCAGAAGCTTTTTGTTGTTTTTCTACAAGATAGCTACCATGTTCCAAAGCTCATACCACTGAATTGAGAACCATCAAAATATTTTTCCATCTTGTCTTCCTTTCAAAAGTATATCGGCACAAACTAGCAGCAAATTCAGTTACACTAGCTTGTATTCTGTGAGTGATAACATGTGAAGGATCATGACGGCACGGATGCCTATCAATCAATATGTAGGAAGACGGGAAGCATGCCTCGAGAAACATTCCCACTCGTTTGCTGGTAATACGGCTACCAATCTAAAAATTGAACATTAACAAACTTCAGAAGCGAATGACATCACAAATATATCAGGTGAATGTGTGATAATAAAGAAACAAGGACAAAGGTAAGGAGATAAACCTGGACAACAACATCAGGACTTATCCAGTTTTTAACATTATCAGACAACAGAATTTGATCAATGTGGTCTACAAATAAATTGCTCTTATCAAGCCCTGGGAATGAGTTTAATATTTTCCGCAATCGCAATCCAGACAGAATGTCAGCAGCAACCGGCCAGGAGAGGTGCCTAGCAAGTAAAGCCGCAGCCCACAGGTCATCTTCTGTATGAATAGCACCAACTACCAGAAGCCCTTGTTCTGCCTCCTTTATTATCTTGAGAACCTCCATATCTGAACAAGTATAATTACTGAATCCAGAAACCATTTTCATTCTTAGGTATTGGGTATATGGTTTGCTGTTTGCAAACCACTTATCCAAACCTCTCAAACAATCAAGATTCCACTCTTGATTGCTGTAATGCAGTGGTTCTCTAAACGCGCAGTTTATATGCACCGGTCCTTGTGGTGCTTGCATTGCATGGTAGGCTGCTGAATCAAGTGTGGTGAGAACCATTCTTGCATAAATTCGGTCACAAGGTGGAGGAAGATTAGAAAAATATCTTACAAAAGTACCAAAATGATTGACCTGAAAAAGAAAAGTGTTCAGATGGGCTGTCTACGAGATTTATTGAAGAACAAACAATAAAACTTTTGCAAATTAGTTTGCATAGCAACATCGGTTCAAAGAGAAAAACAGGTTAAGTGACAAAAATTCCAATCCAAGTGCACGTTCATGTACTGGTCTTTAGCTACGTGATGGTATGGTAGATCCTACGGCTCATATAAGTCTTAGGTGAAGGGAGTCCTTGAATAGGAACCTGAAATGTGTTTCGAGTTCCAGAATAGGAACCACTGACACCAAGAAATTTGATTAATGCAACCACCAGTACCTGATTAATCGCTTGATTAGCTCCAGCATCATGCAATTCGGGAGGACGGTCAGCTGTAAGTAATATAACTGGTATAAAATCTTGACTTGCCTCCACCACCTACATGTTAGTGAAACTTAATTAATCAATGAAGACAATGTTCTCTTTGGTTCATAAAGCATTACATGTTGGCACATCCGGAATGATGTGCATTTGTGGAGGCTGGCAGCAAGCATCTTTAAGAAAAGGAAACCTGTCACTCACTGAAGGAAGAAGATTTGATACAGCAGTTCCTGATGATGTGATTACAACTGCTGCCTTTCGAGAACCTCTTCCGTAGCCAAGGGCATGAAATCCAAGTGACCGTTCATCGTAACATGATATGCATGTTGTCAAAGGGTGGCTTGTAGCAGAAAGTGCAAGAGGTGATGATCTTGAACCTGGAGCTATGCAGAAGTACTAAAACAAAGTGGATCAGAAGCATGCTAAACATGAAAAAATCTATTTAGTTGATTAAACTTACAGTGAAACCAAGCCTAACACATTCTTCAACTAAAAGGGATGCCCACGCCAAATTAATGTTAGAGCAGCTCTTAATGGAAGATTCGGTCTCATAGTGCTGCAAGCATGACTCCTACAAAAAAAAATAGCTCTGGTTATAGGCAGCTTGACCTGCTTGACTTTTTTAAGCTCAATCTCTGGTTTATTTTTCATTCTGATTATCATTTGCAAACAAATTGTGTGCCATTGCATTCATCAGGAAGTGTTCTAGAAAAGCATGATATACCAAAGTTTTCAGTGATAAACTTTTGTGCTATATGAAATGAAAGATACTCGGGTAGAATCATACCATGTTTGAACTAAAGAATAATTGTGGTGAAAATCTAATAAATGATTGATCGGGAGTCAGAAATTTATCCTACAAAAGGAAAAAATGTTAGATGCGATCAGAGATATAAATCAAAAGTAATTTTAAAAGAGAACATAAACCAAAGACTCCCAAATGGAATGTTAATTAACAGGAAAACGTTTATATGTTCCTAAAATTTCAAGGTACGGCCATTTTAACTGTGGAGTTTCCAATAAAGATTTTTCCGTCTGACATTTAGTAGTAGTCCAGACAAGCTTAACAAGTTAACATGAGCATGTTAATAGTCCCCACTCGTTTAAGGACTTACATGTTGGCACATCCGGAATGATGTGCATTTGTGGAGGCTGGCAGCAAAAATCTTTAAGAAAAGGAAACATGTCACTCACTGAAGGAAGAAGATTTGATACAGCAGTTCCTGATGATGTGATTACAACTGCTGCCTTTCGAGAACCTCTCCCGTAGCCAAGGGCATGAAATCCAAGTGACCGTTCATCGTAACATGATATGCATGTTGTCAAAGGGTGGCTTGTAGCAGAAAGTGCAAGAGGTGATGATCTTGAACCTGGAGCTATGCAGAAGTACTAAAACAAAGTGGATCAGAAGCATGCTAAACATGAAACAATCTATTTAGTTGATTAAACTTACCGTGAAACCAAGCCTAACACATTCTTCAACTAAAAGGGATGCCCATGCCAAATTAATGTTAGAGCAGCTCTTAATGGAAGATTCGGTCTCATTGTGCTGCAAGTATGACTCCTATAAAAAAAACATGGGACAATGTTAGCTCTGGTTATAGGCAGCTTGACCTGCTTGACTTTTTTAAGCTCAATCTCTGGTTTATTTTTCATTCTGATTATCATTTGCAAACAAATTGTGTGCCATTGCATTCATCAGGAAGTGTTCTAGAAAAGCGTGATATACCAAAGTTTTTAATGATAAATTTTTGTGCTATAAACTTGGGTAGAATCATACCATGTTTGAACTAAAGAATAATTGTGGTGAAAATCTAATAAATGATTGATCGGGAGTCAGAAATTTATCCTACAAAAGGAAAAAAATGTTAGATGTGATCAGAGGTATAAATCAAAAGTAATTTTAACAGAGAACATAAAACCAAAGAATTCCAAATGGAATGTTAATTAACAGGAAAACGTTTATTTGTTCTTAAAATTTCAAGATAGATCCATTTTAATTGTGGAGGTTTCAATAAAGATTTTTCCGTCTGACAATTTTAGTAGTAGTCCAGACAAGCTTAACAAGTTAACATGAGCATGTTAATCATCCCCACTCGTTTAAGGACTAAGTCAACTTGGTGACCACCCTGCAGTTATACAACTGGGGAGAAATGACTCATTATGCGTGATAATGACACTCCCTCTATTTGCTATTACATGATGCTGGGTGCACTGCAAAGAGTGAGGGAATGCCATCTTTCATTAGCAAGATCAAGCAAGGAATAAAAGAGAAAAAGGGTGCCTCCAAGGTTCTAGGATAACTTACATTTAGAGGAAACTTGAGAAGGCTAAAGATGACTTATATTTACAATTGGAGGGAGTAAGAAGAATGAGATTACTCCAGAATGGCATGATTTATTTTTAAAACAGAAAATAAATCACAAAAGCAAAGCATGTAATAAAGATCCATGAAACTTACCGACGTTAAGGGGATACCTTTTTGCATGGCAGTTGTGGCATCTATTGTGGCTAGCACTTCTGCATCCAAATACACCTGGTGAGGCAGATCCAACAAATTCAAAATTAACTACCAGATGACAGAGGGTAATAGAAGGTTGTCGTTTCCCTAGCCATAAGAGTACTGAAATCTGCACTGTCCTAGTTATCAATGTTTTTAAGGGGAACACAATGTCGCACGTTCTGTTGATGCATACTTTATATCCATACACATAGAAATCAAGATCTGGCAGGCTAGTGATTCAGAACCCAAGTGAGTACTGCATCCTAAGTTTTCCCCCAAATTATGACGTGGTGGCTTAGAAAATTCGTAACATAATGCAGAAACATTACCAATTGAGCATTCCCAATCTCTAACAGCTGTGAATCTTCAGAAAAGTAGCTCGCAGCTAAGCCTTTGTCAGAGATGCTGGCTGAAAAATCATAGCAATTTTGTATCTGTTTTAGGAAAAACATAAGAAATTAGATTTAAAAAATAAGACATTATAATTATCAAGAGTAACTGAAAAAGAGTAAGGTATGACAATAGAGAGAGATTGGCTGGATAAAATAACAAATAATGAAAGAGTGAGAAAATAAAAGTAAAAGGTGTAAATTAGTCGGAAGTAAGGAAAAGAAAATCTTATCAGTAATCTGAACAACCTGAAAAATGTATCTAGTTCCACATACCTGATCAAAACAAGATTCAAATAAAGAAACTGCATCCTCAAATGTATGAGAAACAGAGTCATCCCAAACCATGGTTGATGATAATATGGAAAAGCCATCAAATTCACTCAACTCAACCTGGAAAATAAGATATAAGGCTGAGCATCACATATGATAGAAGTCAAATATTTGCATGATACCGGCAAACAATAAGCAAGAAACAGGTGGGGGGGCTGATCAGCAGAGTTCATATGTGTCTCGGACACTTAGCATCACATTTGTGTGAGTAATTAACCAAATGGAAAATCAGGTGCGAAATTATAAAATGAGAAAATTTCTTGTAAGTTTCTTATATGATGCCGCTCCAATATAAAGCTGACACTTTAGGATTCAAAATTTGTCCCACGGGGTTGTCACTCTCCCTTCCCTATACTACTCTATCTCTCTCCTCCTCCACCCGTCCTCATTGCCTGTGCACTCTCTACTTTTTCATCCCTCCTTAACCCCCACGCCCAACTTCTAAAACGACAACTATTTTGGGACAGGGGGAGTATGTCGATATTGTTACCATTGGACTGCAATCAATATGGAATCACCTGGCACTTAACATTGTACTTCGAAAAATCAAAACTAACAGTACAGGGAGAAGAGAACCTTGTGTTTCAGTTTTGTGTCGATGTGAGGATCAAGATCAACTAATATCACGTATCATAAAACCTGAGAATTTTGAATTCTACTAACCGAAGACAAAATGATTTCTATGTTAACGTTATATCGCTGATCAAAACAAATTTTAGATTGCATGCACGTCATAGAAAATTTTAGAATTCTACTAACCTGAGGGATGAAGAAGTAATATGAACCGGTTTTCTCCTCTATTGTCAGCAATTTCCTGTCATATTTCATGCCTATAGATCCATAAGCCCTTATCAAGTGTGAATCAGAAGAAAGATATCTGCAGGGGCAATACGTCCTAATTATGTTAGAACTCTGTGTGTACAAGAGAGTCGGGGGACACGGGAGGAGGTGGAACCTCACCTCGATAACATATGAACTCCACTTTTCACAAGTTTGGAACCATGCAAGCAAATTGCAGAGCCTATACCACAGATTTGAAGTTGAAATGATGGAGTGGAGGTTTTCTTCCTTGATAAATAAAATTGTGGAAATAATGACGATTCGCTAAACTGAGAGCACAACCACGAAAGTGCCTTTGTACTGGGTGGAACATGTACCTGCACCATGGAATGTTGAATTAGTCATCTTTAAATGTAGCTTGGACTTCAAGAAATAGACAAAATCATGCCAAACTAGTTAGATCAGTGATATCTCTGGTAGAGCAATCGATAGATGCTTCAAGCTCAAGAACTACTGGAGTTTATGCTGTTGCAAATGGATGCAGGATGAAGCAAATGGCATGGGGCGTGGCAGGTGCTCGAGCTCTTGTGCATCTCAGATAGCGGGAAAAAATGCCTCTATGCCTTTTTTTTTCGAATTTTCTTGAGTGCTGATGCCCCAGGCTCCAAGGCTTGTTCTATTTGCCACTTATGGGGCCTTTGCTTCTCCTAATATAATCGCCCACTACCATACTCAATTCTAACATTGATCAATGGCACACCTCATCATATTTTGCAGGATATGATAGAATGAAACAGGGTTAAATAGCTAACCCCAAAATTTTGTGATTGCTCTCGGCACGGAATAGTCAACGCTCATCAATCGTGGCAAGTCAAACTGCACGCGCTACCCTTAAACAAACCAGCGTACAATTTTCTATTCATAAACACGAGCACGTTGCGCCGTACCCAGAGCTTACCTCAAACCTGATCACGCCACTGCCGACACCAGGCGGCCTGGACTTGGCCTCACAGGCGGCCCGCCGCAGCGCGTCGAGACCGTTGCCGACGGTGAGCGCGGGAGGCAGCCTACGTGTGAATGACACGTCCACGGGGAGGTCACGATCGCCAATATCGGTCACCTCATCGACGTCTATCACAATACCCATGCGGGGCGCCGCGTCCGCGACAGGGAGGCGGGTATGGAGGACGCCACGTTGGGGTCGGAGGCGGAGGCGGGACGGCTGGATTCTCCTACGGAAAAAGCGGCGGCAGTGAGGGGATAGGAGAGGAGGAGGAGGAGAGCGGAGGGATGGGAGCGGCAGGGGGTGGGGGAGGGAGAGGCGGGGCGGAGACGAGACGGCGAGCATTCCGGTGAGATGGGTGGGGAGGATGAGAATGGTGGTGGTGGAGGTGGACGTCTGGGTTTAAGAGGGAAGGGGATTAGGTTCATGGGCCCAGTGTATTCATCATTGTTGTTGGGTTCTAATCTATATGGACAGGGCTTCAATGTTCAAGTTTTGGGCTTCTGCACTGGCCCAATTCCCAGCGGAATCGCCAAAACAGCATGGAAATGGGTTCAAATTCCTATCCCAAAAAAAAAAAGGAAATGGGTTCAAATCTTGTTGAAGTAAAAATATCATTTACACATTCCAAAAGAAGGACCATACAACATGGTTCAACGAGATAACTTGCATGTGAGCAAATTTGAGTAGCATCAGTTTCTAGGTGGGAAAAGAATTACAACTGTCATGTTCGATAAACGATGTACTATTTTTTTTTAACAGACTTGCACACTACGCATCATTGGTACGACCAGCTAGCAGTACTACAGTCAACGACCATTTTCATACTTAGTTACGCCTCACGAGGCTAGAGATTAGCTTATCTGAGCCTTTTCTCGATCTCAACAACATATAGATCGCAGTAGAAAACACTACAGGTGACAAGTTCCAGATACGAAAGCAAGAACTCCAGCTACGTAGAGGCGCAAAGCGGCGGCGGCGGCAGAAGCAAGTCCAAATGCGCTGCAGCGACGTGCCGTCCGCCGGGAGGAGCCCGAAGTGCAGGGCGCAGAGGTACCTCGTCGTCGGCACCGTCGCCGGCGTTCTGTTCGTGCTCCTGACCTATCTCGTCGTCTCGCAGCAGTTTGTTGCAATCAGCGACAACTACGGTAATGAACCATTCATTCACATCAGCATGATTTCCATGCATCTTCTGTATAGCAAAGCACCATGGTTGTACTTCTACGGGCAGGGTGTAGCTCTGCTCCAGGAATCTTGCTTTCTCCAACACGCCCTCTGTGAGCTAAGGACGAGTTATTGTCGCTTCTTCCTTGATCTGCAGTTTTCGTTACGGGAGCACAATGGATAACGGATAAAGAGCAAATCAAAGTTCTCGATGAAACAGGTGGGCGCTCGTCTTTTTTGGTGATTCTTTGCGTTCTCTGTTTCGGTTTGAATCCAATCTCATTGTGAAAACGGAAGAAATGAGAATGACACGAGATCGAGGTAAACACGTGGGGGACAGCAAGCCGTGTCTCTCCAATGTCTCCCGATACTGAATCTCGTTTCATCTGATCTTTGATCATGGCTAAATAGTAGCAAAAGAGTGCAATTTGAGAGGCGTCTAGTGATTGAACAAATCTGGTTACAGTTCTGATTGCAAGGTAGGATTTTAAGCCGATGAATTAATACAGCTTGTTAACCATGGTAGTACTGTAATTTGCAATAGAGAACGGCAAGGTGGTCTGCAACTCGGAGGGCGTCTTCTCCGAATCCTGCGAGGTCGACGGCGACGTCCGCGTCAACGGCACAGCCCTGTCGGTGCACGTCGTCCCCGCGAGCCGGTCCGAGCG
>LAPY01000128.1:11972-25316 GCA_000970635.1 Eragrostis tef | reverse complement strand
GCGAGGCTGCCGCGGCGCGCCGGGGTGGCGGTGGGGCGCTCGGCCGCGGCCACGGCGGACAGGGACGCCATCATGGTGAGCGACGCCATTGGTGCTAGCTAGCGAGTTCTCTCTCGATCGGCTTGCGCTTTGCTGCGTGCGCGTGTGGACGTGGGGCGCTCGTGCTTCGTTCGTGGGGGGAGGTTTTGGCCCTGCATGGTTATGAATGAAGCTGCGGTCCGAAAGGAGGACTGCGCCTTATCCCGCGTGGTGGCGAGCGGCCACTGCGGCGCTGCCATGTGGCGGTGCGGCGTGACGTGGAGGCGGGCGGGGCGTGGATGCTGGATAACGCGAGGGTGCGGTGGCGAGGATAACGAACGTGCGGACCAGATGGAGCCGGCATTTGATTTACTGGACAGAACCGTTTCGATCGCGATCTTGGCCGATCACCTGACTATTGCTGCTGTGTACTACTACTACGGGATCAGCTTTTCCCGATGCTGATTCGGTTTAGATCGTTTGGTATTGGCGTGCTTTCTTGCTGGTGTGCAGGCACAGCGGCTTACCATAGCTTTCCGTTGCATCGATCTGTTGGTGTGCCAAAGTGCTGAAACGCTTGCCTGCGGCCAGCCAAAGTACCATGCTCTCGTGCTTGCTTGGATTGGAATACAGCTCCGTCAGAACTAGGATTGCTCCAATCAAACATAGTCCAGAAAACTCATGTATTTAGGAAAATAAATTAATTGAAGGTAGTAACGGATAGTTATAGGCGTCTACCTCCCAAGTGCACAGTTGAAATGATTCGATACATGTGGATGCAAAGGTACTTTCAGGACTGCACATTTTGCACTAGCGCATGATTTGTGTTTCAGGCCCGGGATAGATCGTGTGCAACATGACAACCTTCCACAGCGTGAGATAACTGGTCAGTGTAGAATATAACTCTATGAGAGTCATGAAATATAAGTGGCAACGCCTATTGCGTAGTAGTTTAATATTATTGATCAATCACCCTTGACAAAAAAAAATTGACAGAAATACAAGGATACAATAGAGATGTATTTAGCTCTTACGTTGGAAAACAGAAGTTAGCACAAAATTTTCATACAAGACCGACCTACAACTACAAGTTACAGAAGCTAGTAAGCTACAAAACTTGGGCCAAAAAAGAAAGCCGAGCCCAAAAGTTGACTGTATTTCAGTGGATCTCTAAAATGAACAGATTTACATAACTTTCCGTGAGGTTAGTTGACGAGACGAGGCCTCAATATCTCTAGTGTATATATTTGTGAGGGCAAAAAGCAGCAAAACAAAGACTACTTGAGCGCTCACAATTCCAAAATGGCTAATGCTGTTGCCAATCTCCATCCAACTGCCAGTATTTCGTACCTGCAGGTTAAATGAACATGAACATTAGCACAGTATTTGCTGTGAAAGAGAAGGAAGTTAGTTTTCACTATATTTAGACATCAGGCTAGACAGTCATAAGCAAAATAAAACAACGCCATCTTGATGCATTTCAAATCAAAATTTCAAACAAACATAGAAACCTGCTGATTCGGTTTAGATCGTTTGGTATTGGCGTGCTTTCTTGCTGGTGTGCAGGCACAGCGGCTTACCATAGCTTTCCGTTGCATCGATCTGTTGGTGTGCCAAAGTGCTGAAACGCTTGCCTGCGGCCAGCCAAAGTACCATGCTCTCGTGCTTGCTTGGATTGGAATACAGCTCCGTCAGAACTAGGATTGCTCCAATCAAACATAGTCCAGAAAACTCATGTATTTAGGAAAATAAATTAATTGAAGGTAGTAACGGATAGTTATAGGCGTCTACCTCCCAAGTGCACAGTTGAAATGATTCGATACATGTGGATGCAAAGGTACTTTCAGGACTGCACATTTTGCACTAGCGCATGATTTGTGTTTCAGGCCCGGGATAGATCGTGTGCAACATGACAACCTTCCACAGCGTGAGATAACTGGTCAGTGTAGAATATAACTCTATGAGAGTCATGAAATATAAGTGGCAACGCCTATTGCGTAGTAGTTTAATATTATTGATCAATCACCCTTGACAAAAAAAAATTGACAGAAATACAAGGATACAATAGAGATGTATTTAGCTCTTACGTTGGAAAACAGAAGTTAGCACAAAATTTTCATACAAGACCGACCTACAACTACAAGTTACAGAAGCTAGTAAGCTACAAAACTTGGGCCAAAAAAGAAAGCCGAGCCCAAAAGTTGACTGTATTTCAGTGGATCTCTAAAATGAACAGATTTACATAACTTTCCGTGAGGTTAGTTGACGAGACGAGGCCCCAATATCTCTAGTGTATATATTTGTGAGGGCAAAAAGCAGCAAAACAAAGACTACTTGAGCGCTCACAATTCCAAAATGGCTAATGCTGTTGCCAATCTCCATCCAACTGCCAGTATTTCGTACCTGCAGGTTAAATGAACATGAACATTAGCACAGTATTTGCTGTGAAAGAGAAGGAAGTTAGTTTTCACTATATTTAGACATCAGGCTAGACAGTCATAAGCAAAATAAAACAACGCCATCTTGATGCATTTCAAATCAAAATTTCAAACAAACATAGAAACCTGGAGTTTTTCTAGACCTGAGTTTAAAACAAGTTTATTCTGCACAGCACAGAATATTCATAAATACTTTAACAAGAGATTTTCTTTCAAGATATTTGAACATGGAAAATGAAACAAATACCTTTTAATCAATAGAAACAAAAGAAAATTATAAAACACCTAAATATGATCATGATGATGTACATATCTTAAAACATGGATGAGAATTCCATGAGAGCATACATACCAGGAAAAAGAAGTGAATAGTCATTACATCTGAAAGAAGTATTACAAGAAAATAACAGCCCAGTCGTGGTATTCGGACAATCTTGGTTATCGCGCTAAATGTACATCTGCAGTTACAACAATCATGTCAATGCAAAGTGCCATCCAGTTTATGACAGACTAAAGGAATCTATAAATTTAGCTAAGGTGCCATATGGAATGTCAAAAGCCACTCCGTTCAAAACAGGATCTTCTCTATGCGTTTGTTACTCCTGTTAGATAGCTAGAAAAAAGGAGGTCTCAGATCAATCTTAAAGCTACTCAAGTGATAACCAATGTGGAGATTACACACGTAACAGATATAAAATTCTAAACACATTGATATTTTATTAATATTCCAATAGCAGTAGGTGACATATTTTGCAACAAAAACTTCACTTTTTTTTTCTCGAACACGCAGGAGAGCTTCGTATCAACAAATACTTCACTAAAGCATTGTATTCTGTGAAGAGTGTTAAATCATTAAAAAATGTGTTGTGGAATTCTGTGGAATTTGATTAACTTATTTCATTAACTCCATGACATGACACAGAATAGCACGTCGAAAAAACTTACATAACAAGCATAAAGGGAATGAACAATTTGAAAATAAGAAGTCCCGCCATAAGAAATGGCTGCCAAGAAAAAGAGAAGAGACGTCAGTGCCAAGAGTAATAAAATTGATATTTATTTAAGAAAGAAGATACACTTACACTAAAGACTGTAATGAATCTGTACACTGATGAGATCTCAAAGCTTGCAATACTTGCAAAATTACCAGTTCCAAAAAATGCAACATTAAATAAGATTACCTGCAAACCAGAAACATATCATTAGTTATGTAATTATATTTCCAGCTTCATGTCAAAACTGGTCTTTGTTTCTATTACTGCATTGCTATATATTCACAAGCACGCCCATATGGTGCAAATATAGAATATAATGCAGGTATGAAGATAGCAGGACATCTTTCTGAACAGAAAAATTGTCAATACAGTCCTTTTAGTGCTGTCATTGTAAATCAGGTATAATACTGGTTACCAGTTACCACTTGAGACAATATGTACTATTACAAGCCTAGCTTGGTCTCGCTCCGCATTCTAGAAACCAATTTATAGAAAACCAGCTTGCTAGAAACAGTTACTCCTGGTCTCCTGGAGGCACCCAACTTTGCTATGACAGTCAAGGCTTATCATCTATAAGCTGAAGGATCTCTCCTTTTATGTGACTTGAGATTAACTGGATGGGAGCCACAACTCTAATTGCCACCCAGATAGGTTTTATTTAAAGATAAACAAGCACTAGTAGCTGAGGAGTTAGGAAGTCTGAAATGGACGATACAGGGGGTTGGATGGCTTTCATGAACGTGTGTACACTGATAAAGAAAGGCCTTCAGCTCTTCCTCGTAGTGAATGACCATATGCACACTGCCACTTAGAGAAGTTAAAAAGCGGACCTAAGCCTTGCCCCCTATTACTCTCAATTCACTTGTCCTACACCAAACAGCTCTAAGACTTCTTGCTTACCATCGCCTGTGGTACGAAAATTCCATTCTCCTTTTGTTTTGGACACCAAAAAACTCTAACACATGCATTTGATCATAATTTTTTATGTTATTCAAAAATGATTTCATTGGCCCTCCTTACTTCAAATCCAACAGCATCTTTGGCTCCTTGCAATACGATTTAACTGCAGAGAATCATCTAAAGTTCTAAACCCATACAATCTAATGTCTATGATGGCATTTGTAGTAAAAACAATGCATTGTGCCAGACAGCTTCCTGACTTTTATAATGTACCACAACCATAGAGTGTTGATAATACACATTAAATGACATAAGAGAAACAGAAACGAAAGTTACGACAGACTTACAAATAACAGAGGGATCCTTAAATCAGATAGTTGTAAGTGCCTTTCTTCATAACCAAAAACTGAGCCATCCACAAGGCTTCTACGACGTGTAGAACTGCTTTGCTCTGAGCAATACAGGTTGGCAGATTCCACAAATATCCATCCAATGAGTACCATTGCGAAAGAGCTATAGAAAACTGCTTCATAGCTGCAACCATTGTTTTTTTTAATTAAAAAAAAAAACGAAGCATTATATTCAAGTACCTAGAGTTCACGTGCAGCAACAGAGACTTTGATGCATGAACTGCTGAAGACGGTGTCAACTTACCCAATTGAAAGCAGCAGAAACGGAGGAGCAAAACCCAAGAAGATAGATGTAAGACGAGATAGAACACTATTTGGTGAGAAAAGAGGTAGCACCATAGCAACACCTGCCAAAAATACAAATTAAAACAAATAGACAAGGAAAACTTATAAATTGATCACGGGCCGTCGACCGGGAAATGGCATGAACAAAAAGGTGGCACAAATGGATTCAAATACATTGGTGCATGTTTAATGGAGTTTTGCCAAACAAGACTTATAGATATTTCCCAGAAGCTGGGCCCTGTATAATAGGCCTCTTTCTCTGTATAGTTATTCTCTTCGTGTATTCCAGTGCTGTTAATCACAAGGGGTTAGAAAAGTTCTTAATGGGGTTATAGGTATTTCCCAGAAGCTGGGATTTGAGAGTATTTCTATCACGGAAATGCTAACTCTTAGCATCACGAGAGGTCGATAGTGATTAGAGTCAGTAGAAATGTCGGCTATAGGGAATGGTTCCAGCAGTTTCATATATAATACGGTGGTGTGAAAATTGTTAGACAAGTGGATTCCTACAATGAAAGTAAATTTGGATGCTCAAGGATAGATCCACCAAGGATGTAAAAAATATCATTCACGAAGAAGCTTCAATAATTCTTGTTCCATTATGTACCAATTCAGAGTTTAAAATGTCCACACAAAATATTTACTTGTTATTGATAAGAAAGTAAAATGATTAACCTAATTAGACAGTGACAACTAAAATACTTAAGCAAACGCAAAAATAAGTCCTTCGCTCATGTTGTGACAACAAAAGTTAAGTGCTAATGAGAAACAAGATGTAATAACAAATCAGATTTTGCCATAAATTGCAACTCATATGGCTTACCCGCTACAGACCAGTTGATCAACTGGTGCAATGAGTGCAATTCTCTATTCTGAGACCGATGTGATGTAGATAACCACACCATTATTGAAGATATTGCAACCAAAATTACCTGATGCATAGTAACAATTGTCAACATTGTTTCGAAATTCTATGCGCAAAAGAAATACCAACATCAGAATATCACAATTTGAGTTTTGCACCTGAACAAAAAATAGCTTAGAGGATTGAGGATCCCATTTGTTTGCCCGAGTGAGATAGAGCCAAAAGCTGGTACTATTTGAGTTAGTCCATCTTGAAGCCATTGCAACCAGTATTATGAGCGCTCCACTAAAAATGCTGCATATAAAGAGTTCATCAGACCAAAAGCTGCAAGGAAACGCCCAAATAATGAAAATTTGGCGACCACTGCCAGTTAGATGGGTAGTAACTCCTTAAATAACAACAAGTGTACTAACAGCATCCATGGTATGTGTATAACAGCTTTTGCTCAATCAGAAAGTTTCTACTTGAGAAAATTTAAGAAACAACATGCACAAGTTCTGTCAGAGAAAGAAACCTACACCAAGTTGTTGTTTTCTGGAATTTCAGCTGGCATCAATGTGAATACAGAAAGGAACCAGCAAGCAAGCCATATGTATATCGCCAGGGCAGGGCTAGATTGAATAAACAAGCCTACATAAGTGGAACCAAGTATCCCCAGGACCAAGAAGCACCATGTATAAATTTTCCTATCAAAAAAACTCACAACCTGCACATAAGTATCAGATTCAGTGTCAAGTTTCATGCCTCGCTTAAAATGCCTGGTGTGTCAATAAGTGCGTACATACCAGAAGCTCCAATACAATCAACGCAACAACCGAATAGTTCAGCAGATTGAAAATGTACTTGGAGGACATATTAGATAGTCCTCTCCAAATTGCCTTCAAAAATTCGTAGTTTTGTACAATTCTTGTCCAAAGGAATATTGTCATAAACATATATGCATGGTAAAGGAGTGGAGATTTCTCTAGGAGTAATATAATGGATGACAAACCCATAATGAAACATCCACCTATGTAAACCTGCAGCCAGAGGAGATAGATCAAAACAGTGCGACTGTGTAACAAGAAGCATATCAGCATTTAACTAGCAGACACTAAAATTTAGGACACAAGTTTTCATGAGTAACTTTGATCGATTACACAAGAATGAATAACTGTTCAGCCTAATTTTATCTGATGCCTACACACTATACCAAAACTCTGAAATACTGTAATGAAATTAAACAAAAATATATTGACCATGATCCAAAATGAGTTAACTGAAAAAAATAATGACGGAATAATACAATTTTAACACATCAAAAAAACATATTATAAATTCATAGTAATTATAGATTGGGTACGATATCATACTTTAATAGAGGTATTCGTCTTCGTTAGAAGATTCGCAGGAAATGATGTATAAGATTGTAACACATGTAGGATGAGGTTCACCATCCATCCAACATATCCAAGAGTAATTGTTGTCATTAACATGAACCAATCATATGTCTGGAAATAATGAAGACCAGCAAGAGCCATCCTTCGAAGCTCTTCAGAATGCTTCATTGCAGTTTCATAGTCCCTTGCAGATAAAAGATCTTCAATCTGATTAAGCACTGAAGAATAGTTTGCCAGTGGCTTGAAGGGTTTGAAGTATAGTGAACTGGATTGCTTTAGCCCATCTTAAAGCCAGTGAAACCAGTATTATGAGCGATCCACTAAAAATGCTGCATATAAAGAGTTCATCAGACCAAAAGCTGCAAGGAAACGCCCAAATAATGAAAATTTGGCGACCACTGCCAGTTAGATGGGTAGTAACTCCTTAAATAACAACAAGTGTACTAACAGCATCCATGGTATGTGTATAACAGCTTTTGCTCAATCAGAAAGTTTCTACTTGAGAAAATTTAAGAAACAACATGCACAAATTCTGTCAGAGAAAGAAACCTACACCAAGTTGTTGTTTTCTGGAATTTCAGCTGGCATCAATGTGAATACAGAAAGGAACCAGCAAGCAAGCCATATATATATCGCCAGGGCAGGGCTAGATTGAATAAACAAGCCTACATAAGTTGAACCAAGTATCCCCAGGACCAAGAAGCACCATGTATAAATTTTCCTATCAAAAAAACTCACAACCTGCACATAAGTATCAGATTCAATGTCAAGTTTCATGCCTCACTTAAAATGCCTGGTGTGTCAATAAGTGCGTACATACCAGAAGCTCCAATACAATCAACGCAACAACCGAATAGTTCAGCAGATTGAAAATATACTTGGAGGACATATTAGATAATCCTCTCCAAATTGCCTTAAAAAAATCGTGGTTTTGTACAATCCTTGTCCAAAGGAATATTGTCATAAACATATATGCATGGTAAAGGATTGGAGATTTCTCTAGAAGTAATATAATGGATGACAAACCCATAATGAAACATCCACCTATGTAAACCTGCAGCCAGAGGAGATAGATCAAAACAGTGCGACTGTGTAACAAGAAGCATATCAGCATTTAACTAGCAGACGCTAAAATTTAGGTCGCCAATTTTCATGAGCAACTTTGATCGATTACACAAGAATGAATAACTATTCAGCCTAATTTCATCTGATGCCTACACTCTATACCAAAACTCTGAAATACTGTAATGAAATTAAACAAAAATATATTGACCATGATACAAAATGAGTTAACTGAAAAAAAATGTTGTATAAGATTGTAGATTGGGTACAATTATCATACTTTAATAGAGGTATTTGTCTTCTTTAGAAGATTCGCAGGAAATGATGTATAAGATTGTAGCACATGTAGGATGAGATTCACCATCCATCCAACATATCCAAGGGTAATTGTTGTCATTAACATGAACCAATCATATGTCTGGAAATAATGAAGACCAGCAAGAGCCATCCTTCGAAGCTCTTCAGAATGCTTCATTGCAGTTTCATAGTCCCTTGCAGATAAAAGATCTTCAATCTGATTAAGCACTGAAGAATAGTTTGCCAGTGGCTTGAAGGGTTTGAAGTATAGTGAACTGGATTGCTTCAGCTCTGAGATCAGCAAGGGAAGACATGTTTAGAAGTGAGAGTATGACTAAATATTTAATTTATTCATCTTTGATTTCACACATTTGCAATAAAAAGAACGGAGTTTGTTGAAACGATGAAATTCATAGCAAAAAAATTTGGATGTCTTCTCTACACTGGAATTCAATAACATATCAGTAATAAATAGTCTTGACTTCCACCAACCATTCACATTATCATGCATCCCATCGCAAAGAGTGTATTGTAGATGCTTAAAAATTCAGAGTAGGTAAAATTTAGAGACCAAATAAGCTGCAAAACTTGTTATTACAGAATACCTGATTTTCGGAGAAACTGATTAAGAATTTGCTTTGTATTGGCCAAAACTGCTTCAACTTCATCAGCCTGTGTAATACAGGAAATAAACTTTAACAACCAGTGTCAAGCCAAGAACAAGATGTTCATGCATGGTTTACATCTCCGTCTGACCTTGCTTAATTTCAAGTAATGAGTAGGTAAGGTCCCCACAGAATTCATTGGGCATGGCAAACCCACAAGTGTAGCCTGCAATTTCATTGAAGAATCGAGAGCAGGTTTGCTTGAGAAAAACTAAGTGCGGCCTAAGAACAAATGAAAATATGTTTTGCATATGGAAATTCATAAGTTACCATTAGAGGAGCTATATCAGCCTGGTTGACATCAACTCTTTCAAAGCCTTCAAGGGCCCAGTCCTGTGGAGTGGGCGTGTCATGCTTATGGTCATCGACAAACCGAAAGCCGTCGTCAGGTTTCTCTGTATAAGTCAAGAACTTTGGATTTTTAACTCCAGCCCCCCATACTACAAGTGGAGTATCAGTGTTCGAAGGGTGACCGTCTCCATGGCTTCCTGTTGATATAATTGCCTAATTAAATTGGCGTTATAAAGAAAAGCACAATACAAATACTTCTCTATTATACTAACAAGTTAACCAACAAAAATGAAAGCTATTGCGATTAATAACAACCTAACAGGTCAATGCTAATATTCATCCTTATAACACATTAGTGGCATTCTGGCATAATCAAATTCAGCACATTATAGAAAGCAATTAGATGTCATTATTGGAGGTATCAACATTGTCTTAAATGTGTCTGGTGTCCGCTAGTGTCTACCCACTCTAAACAACATAAATCAGCAAGTGTTTCAGGTCACAGATTTTGCAATTCAGGCATCAGAGACCAGGCTGCATCGGAGCAGCCAGATATGCCATTCGTTGTGAGCTATGGGCATGAAGCAGTTGAATAAGAGGTAATTGTCAAGGTACATGCTACAAGTGAATAACGAGATATCAATGGGGACCGATATTTGAATAAATTTGAATGTTTCAATTTCATATATAAATTTGAATGTTTCAATTTCAGCCTTTGTACAATTTCCTGTTGGTGACCGAGATATCTTGGTTCGAGTCCTAAACAAGAACATACGGAAATTCATAAGTTACCATTAGAGGAGCTATATCAGCCTGGTTGACATCAACTCTTTCAAAGCCTTCAAGAGCCCAGTCCTGTGGAGTGGGCGTGTCATGCTTATGGTCATCGACAAACCGAAAGCCGTCGTCAGGTTTCTCTGTATAAGTCAAGAACTTCGGATTTTTAACTCCAGCCCCCCATACTACAAGTGGAGTATCAGTGTTCGACGGGTGACCGTCTCCATGGCTTCCTGTTGATATAATTGCCTGATTAAATTGGCATTATAAAGAAAAGCACAATATAAATACTTCTCTATTATACTAACAAGTTAACCAACAAAAAAAAGCTATTGCGATTAATAACAACCTAACAGGTCAATGCTAATATTCATCCTTATAACACACTGGCGGCAGTCTGGCATAATCAAATTCAGCACATTAGAAAGCAATTAGATGTCATGATTGGAGTTATCGACACTGTCTTAAATGTGTCTACCCACTCTAAACAACATAACATCAGCAAGTGTTTCAGGCCACAGATTTTGCAATTCAGGCATCGGAGCAGCCAGATATGCCATTCATTGTGAGCTATGGGCATAAAGCAGTTGAATAAGAGATAATTGCCGATGTACATGCTACGTGAATAACGAGATATCAACGGGGACCAATATTTGAATAAATTTGAATGTTTCAATTTCAGATATAAATTTGAATGTTTCAGTTTCAGCCATTGTACAATTTCCTGTTGGTGACCAAGATATCTTAGTCTCCTAGAGTCATAAACAAGACCATAACCAAACAGTTCCTGCCAACCCTCTTAACCCTTGCCAAAATCCTTATATAATCTACCTCTAAAAACCGTATGAAAGATGAACAGTAAATTATGAAGGAAACCATTCGTTTATATGAGTACCTTTGTCACTCATTCCATGATCTGCGGTGAACACATAAGCTGTTTGGTTGTCGTTGAAGTAGTTTTCCATGAGATTGTACACACTTTCAGCTATTTGATCGACAACCTTAACATTGTTTAGATATATGTCCGAATAGGGTCGATGGGCATGGCCATTGGTATCACAGCCCAGTAAGTGCAGAAATATGACCAACTTATCCTGTAGGAGCAGCTGCCTCAATTTAATGTCGTCAAACGACCTGTTGAGAAGACTTTGAAACTGGTCAAATGACCAATGATCCAGAAATGACGCATCTGCAATCAAGGCCTCTAACAGAGTAAAAAAACACAGCTCGAAAAAGAAAATAAATTGCAAAAGCAGAAGCCTGTATTCAAACAAGGAACAGACTTATTTACACAATTAAATTTGGACCCTCACATTCTTGAGACATGTAAAAATTAATGGTAGTAGTTGTGGTTTGCGAGCGAAAGAATTTTGACCTAAACTAAACAAACTAGTTTCACAGATCTATTTCACAATTAATCTTGCCGCAAGTTTGCAAGAGTTTTTTTAGATTTTTATTCAAATACTGAAAAGAACAGCGCATGTGGTAGATCATAAAGCTGTCTAAATACATCAAAAAGAGCAACATATGATTCTATGACTGTAACAATACTCATGAGAGAAATACAACACATTGTCCTATAGTGATAATAGCAGAGTTTCAGTATGCTAATCCAGACCCTGCTTGAAAATAAGCTTCAAAGGTGGTTGCTAGCCCCTCATTCCCTCCCCTCTTTCTTTCAATAAGAAAAGTAGTAATTTTCCACAGCGCAACGGAAGAGAACTTAAAATATGGGGATAGTCCATGCATTAACAAAGAGATTAGGTTATAGATCAGACCTGTTGCAAAGTCTTCATATTCATGGGGATAAGTTCCCCAGGTACTGTGAGGTACGCTACTGCAGAATATAGGAACAATATCTGGACTTCCAAATGAGATGGTGTGTCGACTTTGATTGAATACAGAATCAAACTCAACTGGATTGGCCTTCCATCCTGAACAACACAATAAGCAAAGCTTGTGACCATGCCATACAGAAGCATTCTATCATATTCAAATATGCCATAAGCTTCTATATTATCCATGAAGTGGCCTTTACAACCCAAATATTCCAATAACCCAAATATGGTGCTTCGTGCTACGGCTCAGCTGAGATAACCAGTAGCCATGGCCAAGCTAAAGTTGGACAATATTTGTTGTCTAAGTGAGTTATTATTAATCAAGTGGAGACTGTAAGTCTTACTTCCTCTATAACACCTTCAATGGTTACTGGCACATAGTTCAGTACATGCTATGTGTCTTATGTGAGTGGATTGTGGGAACAAGCGTCAACAATACTAGTTCAGTAGTACAATTATGAAACTATTGCGCACACTCATTTCGAAGTTCTGAGGAATAGCAAGGAAATCTTCGTTGGACTAAGCAACGTAATTATCCATAAACAATTGCAGCGTAGTAGAAATTAAAGTGAACTGGATGAGCTGTAAAGATATTGGACCAAATTCAAAAATGAAGAGTCAGTTACGGTGCACTAGCATTGGAGGGGGAACAGTGCACCTTTGGTGACAGCACTAGGGTCCTCGTAGAAGCCGGCAATGATGGAGACATGGCCGGGCCTGGACTCCGTGGGCGGGCGCGCGTGGCTGACCCCCCACCGCCCCTTCTCCTGGATCACGCCGCGCAGGAACGGCGCCCGGTATCTCCCCCGCTCGTCCGGCTCGAAGAACTTGTCCGCCCTGAGCCCGTCAGCTGCAACGCACCAAAAACCCACGCTAAATCACGCACACCCAACATCTAAGCGGAGCTCGAGGAGACGGGATGGGAGGAAGAATGGCACTCACCAACGAGGAGTACGAGGCGCTTGGCGGGCGGCGCAGCGAGGCGAGGCGGCACGGGAGCCATGCCGTGCACGATGGGGGACTTGAAGTAGATGTCGAATATGCTGAGCATGTACACTGCGTGGAGCGCGACGCCGAGCACGACCAGCCATCGCTCGCGCCGCCGCGTGGAGGCCGACGGCGAG
>LAPY01000127.1:302314-319900 GCA_000970635.1 Eragrostis tef | reverse complement strand
GGGAAGGTGGGTGGCGGAGATCCGGCTGCCGCAGAACCGGGTGCGCGTGTGGCTCGGCACCTACGACTCCCCCGAGACGGCCGCCCACGCCTACGACCGCGCCGCCTTCAAGCTCCGCGGCGAGTACGCGCGCCTCAACTTCCCCGGCGTCATGGACGCCCGCGACTGCCCCGAGAACCTCCACCCGCTCCGCGCCGCCGTCGACGCCAAGATCCAGGCCATCCGCGCACGCCTCGCGCGCAAGCGCGCCAAAGCGCGCAAGCAGCGCGAGGAGCAGAGCAAGCAGCGCGAGGGCGCGTCCGAGAAGAAGCCGGCGCCCACGGCAACCACGGCCGTCTCCGAGGGCGCCACGACGACGTCCGAGACGACGTCGACGACCACGCCGTACGGGTCGCCGGACGGGGTGCTGTCCGTGAGCGCGGCGTCGGGCGACGGCGAGCTGCCGCTGGACCACATGCCGTCGTTCGACCCCGAACTGATCTGGGAATTGCTCAATTTCTAGGCTGTACTCTAGAAGATGGTGAAGGGAACCATGGACGCCGAGGCCAACCAACATCGAGGCAGGTCCTTCCATGGGCATGGTTACAGTGTGCGAGCTCTTTTCTTAGAGGAGTTTGCATTTAGGTGCTGGATTTTTTCTTCTTCTTCTTCTTCTTGTTTGTGAGCATATATTTACTACTAGAAGGATCGATCATATGAACACCAATAAAATGCCCAGGAAAATCGGGCGTCCTAGTCCCTAGTACTGCTGATTAGTAACCTGATACTCAACCTGTCGTGTGTTTTCGTATCGATCGACAAGTTGTAAAAGCTAATTTGCTGAATCTCTATCTCTGCACATGAGTGGTTCAGTGTTCCTCAACAAGTAATTGCATTCTTCTCTTTTGTTTCTTGTCATGTTTATTTCTGTACTTTACTAGTAGTAAGATACGATCGTTTCCTTTTGGGAACTTTAGACAAACTCGTGTGACAGTATCAATCCCCTCCATGGTTCAGAGTTCAGACTTGAGAAAGCGCGTGTTCACTCTGCAGAGTCTGTCAAGTTGGCTGAACTGAACCTGAAGTGCAGAGCAGAGGAGCGAGCCAAGGGCCAAGGCATGGCCCACGAAACAGAGGAAAGATTTTCTTCAGGTCTCCGCATCCCCATCTAACCGCTTCATATCCTATAGAGTTTGTTCGTTTGATTTGCTGATGGAAACCTCCCAATTGTGCGTGGTCCACGGAGATTACTGATGGTGTCATCATGCGCTCCGTTTTTCCGTGGTAGCCATGTGCCCTCAACAGTGGTTGGCTCGACTCGACTCGACTCGACTGGGCTCCACTGCTGAACCAAAACCGCCCAAAATCGCGCCGGTACGAACATGATTCGAATGTTTGGACAATCACAGCAGCAGCTAAAACAACACATCCCTAATTGAAAGCTTCATTTATCTCTCACGATTTGAACCCAAAACAATTTTGCAACTGTTTATGGATTCAGATGTGTAGCCTCTACCAGATTTCTGCAGACGAAGAACTGCTGCCAAGTCAAAGGCTTGCTGACCAGCCAATTGGAGGCTCGAGACTCGTCCACGTGAAGAACGACGCTGATTCTATCGTACAGGTGCACAACGTCCATCCTTCCGTGTGTTCTGAAACCTGAATTCTTGAAAACCTACTGAATATCGCTAGTTCATTTCCTTCAAAAAATATCGCCAGTTCATCAACACGTGAGCTTAATCTGGCGAGTCAGAGAGCACACGCGTCTTCTGAAGCCTGAATTTTTTAAACCTACTGAATTCGTGGCTGAAATGAACGCACCGATGAAGAGGAATTGAACCCTATATTCGGCCAGTACAAATCGCAGTACAAGACACGGACCAATGGCGACTCGGATGATCCCGATCGCAGAAGTCAGGCTCGTACTGTCAGCCGGGATAGCAGTGAACCTGAAGTACGTACGGTTCCAGCAGTTCGGATGGAAAAAGAAAATGAAAGGATTCTGAAAGTAGAATCCGTAAGAAAAGGAACTGATGGCAATGGAAATCTATCAATCAATTTTGCAAGGGAATGAAAGGATTGCTGGTTGATGCATGGCGCATCAAACGAAGGAGATACACACGGGAACGAGCTGAAAGCTAACAAATCAATCAATTTTGTAGGAGTATCGTTCATCATTCAACCGTCCCGATCGAAATCAATCCGTTTCATGCAGGTAACTCGTCCAATCGCCCAACTCCATCACCTGCTCCCACGAGCACGACACACACGAGCTGCAAGTACTGCAGGAGTGCAGGACAGCTACAGCTTCCTGCTGCAGGTGACGGTCCTGCAGATGGAGCGCAGCACCGCCTTGCCCGTCCTCCTCGCGGCCTTCGAAACCGCCCTCCTGCTACGGCTCCTCCTCTTCGCCACGGTCGAGCTCGTCATCCTCCTGCTTGACGCCACGACGGCGACGTCCGCGTCAGGAGACCGCCGCGAGAACGGCAGCGCCATGAGGTGGCCGTCGAGGACGCGGTACACCGACGCGAGCTCGAAGGCGTCGTACAGCGGGCTCCCGCAGTCCCACGGCGGGGACGCGGTCGCCGGCGGCGTCATCTTGGCCTCCTCACCCCGCCGTCCCATCTCCATTGCCACGAACAAGATGATGGATCCTGGTATATATATAACGAGCCTGAAGTATCGAGCCAGATCACGCGGCATTAAGCAGCGAATTTCCAAGATCTGCATTCACGCGGTGATGAGCGGTGAGGCAATCAATTCCCACCCTGTGTTGACAATTCGGTGGTAGTACTAGGTAGCTTTTCATGAGCATGAATGACATCGACGGGTATACTGTAGCTATTACCAGTAATTGGCTAGATTTTGTGCATCGCAGGGTGTCAGATCATGAGACGATCGTTGACAATAAGAGATGTCGCGTCTGACACGTCGGCGATCTGGTTAGATGGTGAGTGAGAGTAACATGTTTCTGCTCCCATTATGGCTGGTGGTTAAACCGCAGATATATGGAAGGAAAGGATATGTTGAACACGATATCTCGAAGCTGAACATGGTTCGGTTCCGTATCTCCGTCCTGCGAGCGTATCCTATCTGGTAATAGCATATGTTATGGTACTCATTAACTCACTGTAATACGCGTCACGGATGAACACTCACATCTCGTTGTTCATTGCTCCAGGAACATTAATGCCAGTTTTTGAACAGCGTCATAGTCGTGTGCTAAGGCGTTTTGGTTTCTTCGTTCTTTTTTTTTTCAGCTTCATTTGGTTTCTTCCAATTACAGGCTTACAACAGGGTTGCGTAATACCTCATTCCCATCTTATCGGTGAAAAAGCCCAAATGCTTGTCTCTCCGGATCATTCATTTTGTTACCACCTCTGTCCCATAAAGTTTGACGTTTTTTTTTTACTTTTGACATCACGTTTAACCATTCTTTTTATTCAAAGGATTGCATATATTTCAAAGTGCCGGAAGAACTTGTACAAAACATCGTCGAACAATGGATAGGGTGAGAAGCGAAAGGTCCAAAGACTTCCGCGTGTGATGAGATGTGTTATCATTGCCTCCTCTCGGTTTTTTTTCTCTTTTCTCTTTTGAGGTCGCATTGTTGTGAGCACAAATGGCAAGACCAACAAGAGAGGCAAGAAAAAGATCTAAAAGACACATAATGCTGGGTTGGATGGCGCAAGCATTTCTAGTACCCTAGAAAAAGTGAACGCCTCCACTCAACAGCGTAAATGAAAAATGTGTGTTCGTAAGTTTAAGTTGGTGGTATCTTGTCGCTACACCTTATACGAAATAAGTAGCTCAAACGACTACGTTGAACCAAACATAGTTCACTTGCTGCCAATTAAACACACACAAAAAAAAACAGTATACCGATCCAGCCCCTAAGCAATTCGGCACGATTCAAGTGTGCGGTAGAAGATTTCATAGGAAAATGATAGGATGCATATAAATTTGTATATTAGATACAAGGAAATGGGCAGAGACATTTGGATATTAGAGAGAAGGAAATGAGGGTGCAACACATGGGACAACCTCAAGAAGAACATTTGGGTTTCTCTCATAAGGAAATTTGTGTATTGGTAGGACATTTATTTTTTGTATATTATACACAAGGAAATGGCGGTGCAACACAAGGGACAACCTCAGGCACAACCTCTGAGCTTCTCTCAGAAAGAAATTTGAGCTCATAAAGAAATTTGTATATTGGCAGGACATTCTAGGTTAGAGTGTGAGTTCCCGCATATTCTTAGGTGTGTATATGTGCTGAAATTTATAGCCGCTAGTTGAAAGAAAGAAAGCTGCGACCTAAAAAATTATAACTGGTAGCTGAAAATATGTATCATCTGACTACTTTTAAACTATTTCAGATTTGAGAGCTGGAATTACAGCTGCTAGCTGAAAGAAAGTTTGCTAGGACCGAGCACTTCGCACCATCAATGTGCTCTCCTCATGCTGATTTGTCCTAGTCAGGTTCTTGTAGTGCAAAAAAGATATTCATTTTTCTTTGTATAAGTTGTTTTCTTACAACAGAACTCTTGGGTCTGAACTCAGGAGCATCTACTAACCTCAATGGTGTTTCTAATACTTCTAGCTAGGTGCAATATAGGACGATCTTACACTTATATTGAGTGTTTAGTTGTTCACATCTTCTATTACTTATGATCTCAATCAGCACATGCATCTACCACGGTGGCTTCTATAGCAGATCAAAATACCACCATGTAGTTATGTGATATACTTCATCCGTTCTTAAATTGATGTCGCCGTTTGACCGTTCTCTTATTCAAAATATTTGTTCAAATTTGAAAAAATTAAGCTATGCTTAAATTTTTCTTAGTAGTAAAACAAATCATAACAAAATATATGATAATTGTTAAAAAAAATTAATAAGACGAATGGTCAAACATAACTTAAAAAGTCAACGGCGTCATCAATTGAAAAACAGAGAGAGTACCACCATATCAGGCAAAATAATTTGTCCACAACTCGATTTGTACTCCCCTTCTACCATCACAGCCCCAACTGAAGTGGTGAATGACCTCACAACCAGCCTGTTCGTTTGGCTGCTTTGCAGTGGCTGTTCGGCCACCGTACTTCCCAACAATTGTAGTGCTATCTCAGTGCTGCTGCAACCGCCTAAGTTTCTGTAGCTACCAATGTCATGTTGAAGTGCGCCCTTGTGTGGCTTTGCAGCCAATGTTCTGTGGACACTGAAGTTTGTCAAAGCCTGAAACTTCTGCTCTGCCTCAGAAAACTAATCAAAAGGAAATGATGCAGCCACCCATACTCTGTGCAAAGCAAATCGTTCTGAATTTGGAAAGAGAGGAATAAAAAATACGGCGAACTTGTTTCTTCAAATAGGCAACACTTGCCAATGGACAAACATCCAGGAGACATAGACAAGAATATACTTAGTACATGTTCAACCAAAATTCGCCCTGTTCGCCTGGCTGCTTTGCAGCGGCTACAGTGTTTCAGTTATTTTTTCTGCAGTCGCTACAGTGTTCGCAGTTATTTTTCTGCTGCCGCAGCTGCAGCCTACCGAACAGCCCTGAACGTTAGTTTATGGCACTCGTTAACTCATACAATATTAAAGCGCGTCGCGGATGAACACTCATCACATCTGGTTGTTCAGTTCTCCGGGAACATTACCGCTCGAGTTTGAACAATCATGTACGAGCGCGTTTGGGTTACTGCAGCGTCGCGTTTGTAGGCCAATTCAACAGCCCAAATGTATGTTGGCAGCATTTGAGCAAACACATTTCACTTGATGTACGTACTTCTAATCTTACAGGTGGACAAAATGAAATGAAACACTCACTCATCATTTGATTAGGTAACGAATTCAGTAACTACACTGCATGAATGATGAAGAATCTGACGCATGCTAGCTGTTGCTGCTGCTGCGGTGACGAGGAAGGAAGAACATAAACAGTACATCGAAGGAAGTAAGAAGCTAGCTAGCTAGTAGCTGGGCGCGGTGCCGAGCGCGAGGCTGCTGAGGAGCTGTCCGCAGATGGGCAGCGGCTGCGCCTTGAGGAACCCGAGCGGGTTGGCGCGGCGCACGGTGTTGGCGAGGCCGGCGTCGCGCATGAGCTCGACGGTGGCGCGGTCCCGGCCCACCTCCTTCTCGGCGCACCCGGGGACGGGGCTGCTCACCAGCGCCACCGCGCACACCTCCTCGCTGCCGCGGTTGTCCACCAGCTCCACCCGGTACCGCCCCGCCGCGTCCGTGACGCCCTCCGCCGACCGCTCCACCGTGCCGCTCTTGCTCATGAAGTGCCGGCACTCGAGCCGCACACGGGCGCCGGCGATCGGGGTCGTCGCGTTCGTCACGAACCCCGCGCGGCACATGTCGCAGTACACCGAGCCCTCCACGAAGAAGTCGTCGTCCGCGATCATGACAGACCTGCACCGTGCCATTGCCAACTGTATCGATCTTGTGCAAACGGGTGCAGTCTAGAACCGCGTTCATATACGGTGAGCTGAGAGCTTGGCGGTGGGTAAGCGAGCGATGGACAGTGATTGTAGCTACTTGCTCCATATATTTAGCCACCTAGCAGCTAAACAAAGGGATCGACAGTCATTCTTCTTGTGTTGTACAGGCTACTGCATATGCCGACCATTCATTAACAACTGTTGTACCTTCTTTTTTTTTTTTTTTTTTGAGAACTTGTTGTACCTCAACTGTCTGTAACAAATTTGACGAATGCAAAGCTTAAATTTTTGTTTGCGGGTCAAAGCTTACATGACGGCCCGTTTCATGGCCCAACTAAAAGCTTACATAACTTTGTACTGGGCCGAAGGATTGTCATGACGTCCGGAGCCACCCAAACCCGACAAGCAAATCCCCACGCCCAAATGCTGGCGACCGCTTGCCGCGCGCCGCCGTGCCGGTGGACGAGGCCGGGGCCGCTTCCCACTGGGGCGGGGGCAGCGAGATATAGCTGCGTCTATGGCATTGGGCGCGTGGTCCGCCCGAGTCGAAGAGCGCCCAGGAGAGCAGCAGTGGTGCGGTGCGGGCTGCTGCCCGTTGACCCCTGGGCGCCGACGGTGGACTCCCAGAGCATCGCGTCGCAGCTCTTCGCGGCGTCGCTGTTCCCCTACCTGGGGTTCCTCTACTTCATGACCAGGTCCAAGACGGCGCCCGGCCTCACGCTCTTCGGCTTCTACTTCCTCCTCGTCTTCGTCGGCGCCACCAGTACGCGCTGTTTTTCACCCCCGGCTCCATTGTTCAGTTTCACATGCCACTCCGAATCATTCATTCAGCTGCACAAAACATTAGAGCAAATACATTTCGCAATCGATGTTGTGCAGTCACCTGGGGAAGTAATAGTGATGCAATGCAAAACTCCGTGCTTTGTACACTGATAGAGTATAGTGAGTAGGCAAGTCGTACTACTGACAAACAACTTGTGTCCACTTACATTGTCTGCATAGGTCATCTATTGCGTCGAATTTGGTGAACTTTGGATACCAATACCTAGCTTGCCATTAGAAATTTAGAGATGGTGTGTATACATGCTAATCAAAATTGCAGATATATGTGCTTAGCCACGAATTTTCCATGCAATGAATAAACTATGTGTGAATGAGGCAATTTGAATGATGGAAAACTTAGTGAGTAGTAGGACAATCAGTACAACAATATTTTAACTTTGCTATCTTCAGATATAACTGTCTCTTTCTGAACCATCGGTCAAATGCCAAAAGATGTCTGAGCTGGTAGGATAAGTCACGCAAAAGAGAATCTCAAATGTAAGTTTAATCATATATGGAGTCTGTTGCTTAGTTGTTTACCTGTAATAAAGTTGGACAGGGAGATAAGTAAAATTAGTTTTATAAACTCTAGAAGACTAATCAATCTGAATGAAGTGGATAATTTGTGCAGGTAAAACCAATTTATACCGATGTACTAGTGAGCCTTGCAATTTAGCTGAGATTTTTTAGAGGAAAAAAATATTTTTAGAGGAAATTTAGCTGAGACTTCACAGTTTGTATTAGTGTAATTCCTATAGATCTTTAGTTTACCAACTGTTTGTTTCTGGATATTTAGCTGTATGGCAGAAAATTATGCCTGTACCATTAATTGTTTTGCTGCTGTTTCATGCAACGGTTTTATCCCTGGAGCAGTACCTGCTGGGATATATGGTAATTGCACCATGATTTTCATCATCCTTACATCCCTTGTTTTCATGCCATCACCACTCACTGATACAGTGATGTCCATTGCAGCAAAAATTCATTATGGAACCTCGCTCTCCAACGTTGACTGGCTGCACGGGACTGCGGAATCGCTGCTTACTCTTACCAATCTGTTCATCGTTTTGGGTCTGAGGGGAGCGTTGAGAAAGCTGGAGGACACAGAGGAGGGCATTTCTGAAGCTTCTCAAGACAGTAAAGATAAAAGTTCTGCCTAGATATTCAGTGGCCGGTCGGCCTTCATAAATTTGCCACAAAAACAATGAACAGTATCAAATTTACTGGTGGAGTTTGAGGGGGGGGGGTGCATGGCCGCAAAGAAGCTCCGCCACTAAGATTTTTCTGTCAGTACCCGAATGGTGCATGTAGTGTTGGAGTACATCTTTTGTTGTGCTCAATTAGTCAATGAGATCTTGGGATAACTATTCACATTCTAATAATATAAGTGCACCAACATCATTACCACAACGCTTCTTTGTCTGAATCTTTTGCTTCTGTCTAGATTCAGATGACCTGGGCATAACGGTTGTGGACCTTATCCGATTGCACATTTCGTAACCAGCAAGGCCAGCTGCAGGTGGCTGGACCCTAAAGTTCTCTAGAATCTGAATCTAAAAATAGTAGTGCCAAAGTTCAGCGCTGACATAGATTGCATGATCACACTCGACTAATTGGCGGTGTACAGGTCCTGAAACTCCCACTGGAACGACTCGGGAGGTTTGGAGAAGAACTCCTCGTACTGAGCCGCGAACTCCATGTCAGCGCCCCCGAGTCCGCCTGCCGCGTCGATGCTTCGATGCTGCCAGTCCATGCTCGTCGGCGAGAGGAGCAGGTAGCCAAGGTCGCCGCCGGCCGGGGTGGAGGCGAAGGGGGACGGCGTCGCGCGGGGCTGCAGCTGGGCTGCTCTGCCCTGGACGCAGGTGTGCGCGCCGTGGTAGACGACGTTGAAGAGCAGCGGGTCGCCGTCGACGCGCTGCACCTGCTTGGTGGCGAGGCAGCCCTGCGCGTTCCGGTGCGTGCACCTGAAGTAGGCTCTGCAAAATGCAAGCCAGAACGCCATCGATTAGTACCTATTGTTTCATAGTTTTCGCGAGCGATCAGTGACGTGTGCGTGGCGGTGATGAGTGCTGACCTGGGGTACTTGGCGGCAAGGATGTCCTTCTGGCCGTACTTCCTCCAGCTGAGCCCGTCTTCCAGGGCCGCCATGTCGTGCACCGACGCCACCCGCACCTGCTTCCGCACGCTGGGCATCCCCTTCCTGCACCATCAAACACAAACATGTTCGTCAGAACAGACCCTGATGAATCTCTCGCCATGCCACATAATACCAGAAAAATCGCATTGACACGAAATCTTTCGATCGATCGACGTACCTCCTCTTGAAGTGGGCGTCCCTGGCGGCATTGCCGGTGCCTGCCGTGTCCAGGCCACCGTCGCCGGAGCCCGGCGACTCCGGCCCGAACCACGACCTGGCGATTTGAAGGGACCTGTCGACAGAGGACGCCAGCTCGCCGCAGACCTCCCTTGCGGCCGCCGGCAAGTCCTGGTCCATGTTCTGCTCCAGCATCCGCACCATGGCCTGCACCCGCGCCAGCTCCGACGCCAGCGTGCGCCTCCCGCCGCCGCCGCCGCACACGTCGTCCCCCACGCTCTCCATACCCTCAGCACAGCTGCTACTTGTTCCTCACGAATCAATCAGCTGCCAGTGTGTGGTGAGCTTGGCGAGTGTGGTAGTGTGACAAGGGGAGGGGGTATTTATAGGGCCGGAAAAGATGATTTGCTACTGGTGCAGGCTTGTGGAATACGGGTCATTTGAAGTTGGACTGGAGACTGGAGAAAAGTTGGAGACTAATGCGAGAATATTACTCCACTGTGGCGGTTCAAACCTTTGGACCGGTCATCGATCTGGTCCGGCTCTGCTGTGCTGGCCAACGAGATGTCCCAGACAAGCCTGGTGCCTAGTGAGCCTCTGACTAATCTCCCCGGTCTTTCTTTTTTAGAGGAGAGAGAGAATCATCGGTGGCTTTCGGTTCCCACCTCCGGTGTGTTTTACGTGGTGGTCCTAACGGCATCTCTCCGTTGTTATTAGTTGCCCTTTTGAAATCTGATCATCATCAGTTCACTGCCCGGTTGCTCGCCATGGCACAAGTGGGGAGTTGAGTTCAGTGCAGTGACAGTGCGTGCATTTTTCGTTGAAGATTCCTGCGGTGCGGGAAAAAACTCGGCCCGCCCCGGTGTCCTCGGGACGTGGCGCAGGCGTGCAGCAGCGAAGGGTGCGAGGCGTTGGCGCCTTGCCGCCGTGAGCAGATGCTCGGAAGGCTCCGTGCGGTTTCGCCGCGGCTTCATGCAAAACTCTGCGAAGATTACCGCTTTGTTCTTTCGGTGCCGCACGGGCCGCCGTGCACTCGAGTGAGCGTGACTTCGTTGGATTGGATTGGTCCGCGATCGTGGTAGTGTCGTATCCTAGCAGCGTGGTAGGCTGTAACAGCAGATTGCCTCGGTGTGTAATTTTGCGGTTTCAGATCCTACCATTGCAGATTATCTCTCGTAATCTCTCGCCTTTTGGACCCGTGTTTGTTGGTCCCATTTCTGGATCGCAATTACAGGGGCAAAGTCGACTTGGTTTAGCCGGGACTAGGCTATAAAGTGCTAAGCTTGAAAATCATAGAGCTGACTAGTAACAGCACTTCTTTCATTTTTTTTTATCTTTTTATGAAGCGAAATATATAGCAGCACTTTATGGCTCCTACTAGCATTGCAAACCAAGGACTCGTCATTCAACAAGTGACTGGCCGGTCCGCTCCAAAATACTAATCATGTGGTTTCGTATTGTAACATTGCAGAATATCTCGTCTCGTAGTCACCTTTTGGGCCCGTGTTTGATGATCACATTTGTGGATCGCATACAGCAGGGGCAATGCTAAGCTTGAAAATCGTAGAGTTGACTAGTAGTGAAGCACAGTGGCAGAGCTAGAGCTTGAGACTCTCAAGTTTATGTTTTTGGCATTGTTGATGCATAATTAAATGCTTTAGGGGATACATATATAGTGAAAAATAAATGAATAGCATTGAAGTGGTATTTTGTTGTGGGTGCCGCCACAGCCACAGCCCACGACATAGCTCCGCCCCTGGTCTGAAGCACTTCCAAATGGCATTCCAGTGAAAGCATTTCGAGACCAAGGACCAAGTGGCTGGCCGGTCCGCTCAATTCAGGCAATGCAATGTCCCCGGCTCGAAGTAACGCCTCACTGAGCACGTACGGGACGGATAGGCTCAGTGGCGAGCCTTTAATTGCACCAATGATTCAGGTTGTAACGAGCAGAGAGTCCATTATCGATCGACTCGATCGAGTACCGCTGCGAGCAGTGGCCCTGGCCTGGTTCATTGGAGCTAGGCGCCGCCTTTGAGGCAGGTACAGATGAAGCGCACCGCAAAGTCCAAGCCTTGGAGAAGGAGAGGCGCAGATGACGTGCACTCCAAGCCTTGGAGAAGGGAGGAGCCATTCATCAAGCATCCCTTGTTGTTGGTTGTGCTGTTGTGCAGGCTCGTCCGTGTCCAGGTAGGTCGGCGATGACCAAACGCTCCCTTTGTTACCCAGGGAGTGCAGAGACTGAAGTCTGACTCTGAATCTGAAGCGCTCCCCGTGCGTCATGGCTCATGGGCGAGCGGAGCCAGCAGGCCTGGGTCTCGTTGCGTCATCCGCAGCAAGTGGTTCGTGTCGTACGTAGGAAGTGCAATCTCGTTCCAAAAGGGAAGACGAAAACTAAAGAAAAGTCGTCTTGCTGCTGGGGAGGAGTCGTAAAGCCGCACGTCCTTTTGAAAAGCGACGGGTTTCCGTCCACGACGACGAGTCCGGCCGCGACCACACTCCTCTGATCATTCATCAGTACACCGCCAAAGCGACGGGTTTCCTCTCAACATCCGTACACGAGCCAGCGAGCACTCCTCTGATTCGTAGTAGTATCTACCAAAGCTCGCTTACTATTCAGCCTCATATCATCAATTCGCATCGCGATCATCGGCGAGCGACCGCTGCAGAAAACGCCACACGAAACCCGCCGCGACGCAGCTAGTCTCGCATTTGCCATTTTCTGAAATCCATGGAGCCGTCCAAATGTGTTGTTGTGCAGGTCGGCACGTCCCCCTGAAGGCCTTGTTCATTTGGTATGGAATGCCTAAGATTTGGGTCAAAATTTATTGGGTTTTCATGGTCGGGAGAGAATCCTAGAGTAGCATGAAAATGTTGTTCGGTTATTTCTGGGTTGGACTCTCACCTAGTCTAATCCATCCATTGCGCCCAACAAAATACTAGAAATCGTTCCTGGTGTCCGACCCTATGTAACGAGTCTCACTCACACACGCGAATTTGATCCCAATCAACCAAACAATACTTTGAGTCATGAAATTAGAAAATATAAAAATTAAATCCATGAGGTGTAGGATTAAGTGACACACATGAAATCACTCAATTCATGCATGATGTAAATTCTGCACGGGAATTAATTCTAAACTACCGAACGAGCCCGAAAATAGAATTCCCTGTTCCAGGCCCAAACCGAAGGTTCCTTCCCTGTTCCTACAGCGTGAAGCAATCATGCACTGCAGCCAGCAGTCGCGATCATGCCGGGCGGGCCGAATCGCTCTTTAGGAGCAGGGAAAAGGCGGTGTGTTTTTCTCCGGGCTCGATCGTTGGTAGTAGCTTTGGCATGGAGAATGACCGGTAGGACGTCGCTTGCATGGAAAGTTTTCTCCGTGGGCAGTGGCGCTGTCTCCACGTCCGCAGCTGGAGACGGATTTCGTTTCGGTTTGACCTTTTGACCGGAAAATTGGTGGGACCCACCTCGGCTGTGGCCAGCGACTCGGGCCTTTGACTGTTGACCGCCTCGTGAAAATTGGAGCGTCGTGCCCAACAAAGGGGGGTTGGGTTGATGGGATCTGGAGCTAGGCGCGGCGGCGAGGCGACAGTACGGGGAGAATACCGGCGCCTAGTACGCCCGGATCTGGACGCACGCGCCTTGGCGCCTTGCGCTCGCTCGATCGGGCCTGAAGAACACGCCGGCGCCTTGTGCGCCTCGGCTGGCAGGCGCCTTACGCCTGCTGCAGCTTCTCGTTCTCGTTGCTCCATCTGTGTATGGTGTTGATGACTGAAACTTCTTCTGATGATGTTCCCGGCCGTTCCCAACTCTTTCTTGTGCGGCAAGGCAATGAAAATCACTGGAGTTCACGAGGCGGTTGCAGTACGCGATCGCGAGCCGAGGGAACTGCAGAACCAAACGCAGTCACCGGACACGTGCTGTATTTGATCGGTGGCAGAGCAGAGCTAACTTTAAACAGCATCGCCGGAGCTGCTCGCTCGCCGCCGCTCTGCAGTGGTGGACATTTCCTGATCGAGGTCCCCGGGCTCTCAAGGCCGGCATAACGTAACACCCCACGTTCGTGTCCAGTCCACAGAGCCGATGACGCAATGGCCAACGCCTCACAGCACAGCAGGCGGCGATTGGATTGGCGTTTTTCCCTCTTTCGCCGCAGTACAAGCTGCTTAGCAGGGACCAGAAAAAAATTAAAACCCAAATATGCTGCCGGTCAAGTTTTCTGTAGTACCAACACAGTGCCAGCAGTGTTAAAAGGAGAACACGACAAAGCCAGCACACTAGTGGAGTGCAGAATTTTATGTTGACTATATAAAATACAACACCAAGATCTCAATGCAGAATGTGTAAATACATTATGAGGAGAAATGCACCCTCAACCATCATTCTGCAAATATCCTAATGTAAAACAGCAAAACATGTACACATGCTGCTCACTGAACAAAATACGGGACTATGGAAATTCCAGTTACAGAATTATAAACATTGCAAAATAAATTCTTCATACGAATGACATGAGCATGACAGAAGATAGAAGCATTGCAGATACATGTCTTTGAACTGCTGATAGTACATACACAGCGAGGATACATATTGTTTTGCTAAGGGTACAACAGATAAACACTGGGTAATACATCTGAATTCTGGGTTCAGACAGACACATTGTACAATCATCTAAAAAAAGCAGCTTTTTGAAAAGCTCCAGCCCAAACAAACAAGCCTTAGAACGACAACCAGGTAAGCTGAATGGTGAATTCATGCATGTGCTTTTTTGTGTTTGTGATGTGCTTTGCGTTTCTGGTTTGCTAACTTCTTAGTCAGCAAGTTTAAAAGAGATGGCAAACAGAGATGTTAATATGTAACACCCAATCCCCATGCTACCACTGGGCCTTGCAAATTTAGTAGGAGGTAACTGTTTCTGAAACGACAAGCATATTGTAAAACAATTGCTCCATCCTTGATTTTGCAGAGTAATATATACAGTAGTCTAAATCCACACAGAATATAACTGTATTTACAATATCTGAATAAACAGGGTAGCCCCTCCTGAGAGGAGGACAGCAAAGCTAAGATATCAACTTAATCTATTTTTATATTAAGTACTTACATACAGGTTGGAGCACAATTTATATCACAAAGTATAATAAATCATAGACCGAGATCTTTTTTTAATGATGTCAATTCTGCGAATCATGAAACATTGCATGCTTCTGAGGCCATGTCCGTCAGTTCATACAGCTAGGTACTGGAAAATACATTCCAGAATACCAATTGAGAAAGGCCCTGAATTTGTCTTTGGTCATAAATTCTCATACATTTAAAACCAAAACAGTAAACTGAACGAGATACACGCTTGATTAAGTTCTAAAAATGTTTACTTGGCATCTTTATTGGTCAGTGTGGACATTGCACATTCCAGTTCTTTGGATTTATCCCCTCCATCTTGTTATTGTGGCATCAATTTGGACAAGCAATCACGGATGGAGTAGCCAGAAAGTTCTATTGCCCTTACCCCTTGGTCCCAGTATCAGTACTAGATAATACTACGATTGCTACAAGGTATTATTGCCAAATCTATGATGATATCTGGTAAACAAAAGAAACTACATTCATCATTTTGCCATTAAATACAGTTGTTATTTGCTTCCCAGTTCATTCCAATATCAAATTAGGAATCTATGTAACTTGATAACCACTGAAGCCTCACTCTGTTTCTTTTTCCACAAAAAGGCAACAAAAATCAGAGAAGGAATCATCAGTTGATATGCAATCCTATTTTGAACTGAACTCGATACACAATCATTACAAATAGCTCACTGCATATGTATCACAAGGTATAATCGATCAATCATATTTTCTAATGTGAACATAACCCCAGCTGCAATGACTATATGCACATTGTTGTGGAATACAGGCTGTATGAATCTGTGTATTTTTCTTTTAACAATCAACAAGGAATCATGTTTGTGAAATTTTTTTCAGCATTTTCATGTAATGTGATGTACTACTGATGTGCTTGGCAACAAAAATCAGCACAACACCTCAAATGACAAAGAGCTTGGCAGCTAGATATGATGAAAGAACTAACACTACAGATTAATAATTCTATCACCTGAAAGATAAACATAGCTCAGTTTACCACCGTTCCCTTGGTCTGCCATCGGGAAATACAGGAACAGGTGCCCTGCCGTTGGTCGAATCATCAGCATTTCTCATAGTAACCTTGACTTCTTGTGGACTTGAGTCATCGTCTCCAAAGTCCGGTGGCGAATCATCATTCTCACCAAACCAACCATCTCCCCATTGGTAGTCGGCATCAGATTTACCACCAGAAATTTCACTGATGAGATCTTCCATGTCAGACAATCCTTCATCTTCGTCGTCGTCTTCTATGTCGCTTCCTTCATCCGAAAAATGCACCGCCCCATTGGCTCCCACATCCTCCTCGCTAGTGCTACCCGGACCTCGTCTGGGGAAGCGTGGGACAGCAACAAGAGCCCTCATTTTCTCCTTAAGCAGTACCAGTTTATTCTTCTCAATTAACTGTGAGTCCTTGTATGCCTCACGGAGGAAGACCGAGTCCCTGTCCCCTTTGAATGACACATAAAACATGTCTGGGTGTCGGATGATCATCCCCCGCAGAGACTGTGAGAACCGAAATTCTTCCCGGAAGTGTGTGAGGTGGTCCACCAATGTGCGCTTCTCAAGCGTCAAGCTAAGAATCTCATGAACCACTGCGCACGCATGCTTTTCCTTCTCAGCCGAACCGGGCCGCAAGTGTGAGAAGTCTGAATATGGTGAAATGTATGGCATTTCCTTGAACTGCGCAATCCTCCGCGCCTCTCCCCGCGTCAATTTCAGCCCCTTGGGCAGCTTCACACGGTTGAACTTGAGAGGCCTGTCGATTATTAAATTCCTCTCCTCCGCCTCCCTCACCCGATTCTCCTCCTCTGCAATCTCTGCTGCCGACACCGCCAGCTCGGGGTCCCAATGTGTGAGCTCCAGGCCCGGCCCTCGGTCCATCCGGACGACACGGAAGTACTGCGGGTACCTGAGGCAGATGGTGTCGCGGAACTCCGGCGGGAGGCCGAGGTCGTGCTTGAGGTGCGCGATCTTCTCGAGGAGGATGCGCTTCTCCTGCGACATCATGAGGAGCTTGCGGAGCTTGGTGACGGCGAGGCCCTCGGATCCTCGCAAACCTCGGCCGCCGACACCGCCAGCTCAGGGTCCCAATGCGTGAGCTCCAGGCCCGGCCCTCGGTCCATCCGGACGACACGGAAGTACTGCGGGTACCTGAGGCAGATGGTGTCGCGGAACTCGGGCGGGAGGCCGAGGTCGTGCTTGAGGTGCGCGATCTTCTCGAGGAGGATGCGCTTCTCCTGCGACATCATGAGGAGCTTGCGGAGCTTGGTGACGGCGAGGCCCTCGGACTCGTTCTTGAGCTGGAGCTCGTCGAGGTAGAGGCGCTCGGCGGCGGGGGTGAGGCGGAACTTGAGGGAGTAGACGCCCTCCTCGACGACCTCGAACACGCCCGGGAAGCGCTTGAGGAGCGCGATGAGGCGGCGCTTGCGGGTGAGCCCCAGGTCGCGGCGGAAGCGGCCGAGGTCGCGGAGGCTCATCACGCGGTCGGGCTGCGAGACGAGGATGTTGCGGAGCTTGAGCACCAGCTTCAGCTTCTTGTCCCGCTGGATCACGTTGTCGAAGGGGACCTCCTTGCGCCGCTTCACGGCGGCCTGCGCCACCACCACCGCCGGCCGCGGGCGGAGGCGCAGCGGGAACGGCCGCGGCGGCGGCGCGCGCGGGTGGAGCGGGAGGGAGGTGCCTAGGAAGAGGGACTTGGGCGCCGCCGCCGGGAAGGCGGCCGGCGCGGAGGGGAAGGGGAGCAGCAGCTTGGCGTCCATTTCGGCGGAGGGGTTTGCTCGCCCGCTCGCTCGCCCTCGCCGCATCGGCTGTTGTAGGGATAAACCTCTGTTCCTCGTCATGGGTTGGATATTTTGGGTTCTGGGCGAGCGATATTTTTTGA
>LAPY01000127.1:286669-296915 GCA_000970635.1 Eragrostis tef | reverse complement strand
CCGGGGAGCAGGCGCGCGGCGCGACCCTGCGCTGCGATGCGAAAGCCACCGGCCGCCCAAGCCCAAACGGCACGCCGCGCGCACGCACGCAGTTTCCCATCCGCTTTCCATCCAAATTCCAAACCACGCTAGCTAAGCTAGCTGTGGCGCGGCTCGGCGCACGTCAACCTGTTTTTGTCTAGTCTGTCTCGGCGCACGTCAACCTGCTTTTGTCTAGTCTTTCCGGTGGACTACGTACGTAGAACTGGTTGATGGGTCGGACCCTTTTGGAACACGTGACGGTCTGTCTCGTCCACACCAGAGATAAGGTGCGGACGTGCGCCGTGTGACGGACACTGGCTGACATGGTCTTTCTTCTTCCTCGTGAAAGCATCAGAGTCAGGTTCGGCCTTCACTTTCCAGGAACAGAAATCTCAATTTGCACCCTTACAAAAGAAGAGGAAAACATCAACTTGAGAGAGATGTGGTACGCAACGATCATCCATTGCATCGATCCATAGGAACGCTGTCTCTGTACCGGCACAATTACCGGCAAAACATTTCGGGGGTCGCAGCCCTGCTTGCCGCGCTGTGCTTGTGGACCATCGACCATGGATGGAGCCGAGCCGAGCCGAGTAGTACGGAGGAGAGTTGGCTGTTTGGTGCCCCGAAAGACAACCCACCTTCACCCCCACGTCGTTCTTTTACATGGACCACGTCGCCTTTTTTATCTCTTGTCATGGAAAGGATGCTGCTAACCCTCTTGTACTCTCATTTTATTTGTTCCCATAGGCAGATTAGGAAACCATATTTGCATGGCTGGGACTAGGAGGACGATTGTGCTTCTTAATTCTGACGTACTACTGAGTTAAGTTGCTGGAGCCAACAAGGATCGCAATATATTTGAAATGTACTCACTTTTCATGTGGCTTCATGAAAATCTTCTTCAAAATAAACTGTAAACGGTATCGAATCAATGATGATGCTAGGCTATGGATCTTTGTGGGTGTCAGACGCTTGCATCTATCAACATTTTTTTTTGTCAAATGTGAAATATTGTATTTGCATGAACAACTAGATCACGACAAGAGTATGTGGCTTAAATGAAAACCGAGAGTGTAATGATAAACAATGTTATTTCATATTGTAATTGAAATGCTCAACTTATTCATTTGTGTGGTTTTTGTTATATTTGGTTAGATACCAAACCTCATTTTGTCAATTGTCAGCTTGCCTATGAAAAAATGGCTACCACTTGATTTGATGTGATGTGTTAAGTTTTGGCGTCCTTTCTTGCTATCGTAGACGAATCACGGCAGCAAATTGCTCGCTAGTTTTGAAGACACCCACAAATTAGATGAGAAGTGTATACTCAACTTCCAAATGATACCATAGTCCATAGTTTGATTATCTCTTTCTATTTGCCTTTTTCTTATCTTTCTTGAGTCCTAGATTAATTGTTTCTCGTTGCATCTACCATGGCAATATGTTATACATCTGACTCTTAAGCTATATTGTGTTGTGTACAATAAATTTTTAGATGTCAAATGTAACGAGGTTCACTTTAAAAATTATATATTCAATGTTAAATATTTTGCAATAAAAATTTCATAAGACCACCATTAAAGCTAGAAATTAGGCATGTTGACAATGTGTTCTGAGATTAATTTAGTTGGGATGCCCTCAATGTAAGGTGTTTTTTATCTTGCTTTTACTTAAATATTGTTTCCTTCAGTATGACTATTTTTCTCCGGTCGCCAAAAGACATTGAACTACGAATGAGCTAGTTATTGCTGCCGTAATGTTAATAAATAAAGAAATGGAAGGAGTATGTGTGTGTGTGTGTTTTGCGAGTGATGGAAGAAGTATGTTATTATAATGCTCCTGGTTTTCTGCTTAGAGAAAAAAACATAAAAAATCCCGTCACCGAATAAACCCTCCAGAAACAAAATTTACCCTGCCTAACTTCTCGTAAACCTGGACTGCAAGTTGTCAGTCCGACGTTTTGAAGGTTGACAGTGAAAGTTCTCTGCCCGAACGTATGGTTGTCCCTTGAATTTCAAGAGCGCCCACCCACAGGCTAGGCTAGGCACCACAGAAGCAGCACAAAAGCGTGAGGATTTCACGCCGGAACGAACACGAGGCCAGCGTTGCAAGCCGCGACCCTCTTGCGCAACGGCACCGATTCCTGAAACGTAAGCAGGCCGGGGCGCGGTGGACGGAAGCGAAACCGGAAAAGCGGCGGAGCAAAGCTCATCCGAATCCCCCCACAGAAAATTCGTTCCCCCATCTGCGATTTCAGATTTGTTTAATCTCACCGCTTCTTCCTCCTCGTCCTTCCACCACCACCGCTTCCCATCCTTCCACACGCTCCCTCGCTCGCTCGCAGGAGGTGAGGGGAGAGAAAAAGGAGAGAGGAGGGGTCGGCGAGGAAAAAAAAAAGAAGGAAACCTCAGCGGCTTTCCGTTTCGGGAAATTCTCGGGCGCCCCGGCCGCGCCGCCCTCGTCCCGCCGCGGATTCCGGCGCCGGTGTTGGCGCTTCTTCGCCCCAAGCCTTCCGCTGCCGCTTCCGGTAACGTGTGGCCCTCCTTCGCTGCTCTGAATGCTGCTGTGTGGATCGGGCGAATCTTAATCCCTGGTTTTAACCTGTAGGAAATCGCTCGGCAGGATCGTCGCCGCTCGCGGGAGAGCTCTTGCGCCGCGCTGGTTTGAATTCCTCCGCCGGGAGGTTCGGCTCCCGGCAGCTGTGAATCGGGCGGAGGATGGTTCAGGTTGGTTGCGCAGTGGTCTTGTTGGGAGGGACTGCGTTGGGCGGTGCTGTTTTGGTGCAAGGGTGAGAGTTTTGTGGTGCTATGGAAGGGACGGCGGCGGCTGAGGTGGCTGGTGCCGGCAACAGCGCGGCCGGGGATGCACAGATTAAGGGGAGCAAGGAGAATGGGCAGCCAGCGCAGCAGCCGTCTGGCAGTGAGGCCCTGGAAATGCCCGCCACTCCGCTTCCGCGGGATATCGATTGGTCGGAGCACTTCTCCTTCTTCAATTCGGTTGGCGGGCTCGGGGGCAGCTCGGATGGTGCCAGGGGCATGACCAGCGTGGGCCTTTCCAATTCCGGGTCGAGGCCGGACAGCGTGACGCAACGCGGTTTGGACGATGCGGAAGAGAGAGTGGAGGAGCTCACGTTGAAGAATTGCATCAATTCTGATAGTCAACCCGAAGTTTCTGCTGGTGGAAGCTCAGGAAGTGGGGATAGGCCTACTGTTATTAAGGGCCTGTGGGGCAACTTCACACGGATGGCGTGGAGAACTGGCGATGTGGTCATCAGGGAAAACCCGGCAGTTAGTTGTGGCAACATTGCAAATCCAAGGGCTGACGATGTGTCTAGCAAGGAAAATTTGGCAGCAAGCGTTACCAACAACACGATTTCACGGAATAATGGCGTGTCCGGTATGGATATACCTGTGAGTCGTGGTGGCAATGTGAATGACCAGTTCATGATGCCGTTTCTTAGTCAGCAGCTTCTCTCATATGCGCGGCCTAATCAGAATGAACAACGAGCTGAAAGGGAGAATGCTCTAAACGTTAGTAGCTTTTCAAATAGAATTCTTGACCAGATAAGAAGTAAGACTGCGACACCGCCATCTGGGGTTCTAGGATCTCCTTTTAAAAATAATTTGAAAGGTAAAGGACCCGTGAACCAAGGTGCGCGGGAGGAGATCCAAATGCATGTTACTGCAAAGCCCAGATTTCCTTTGGACAAGATTCCTACCTCAATGCCTGACTCTATGGCTAAAGCGGACCCATTACTTTTCAACAGTGGTGGAAATGTTACAAACTCTCACTGTGAGGGAGTCAGCCTGAGGGAACTGATTAAGCCTGGCCGGCAAACGCCGAGCAAGTTTGAAAAAATGAATTTATTCAAGAAGATCCTTGATATCGTGGATAAGTGTCATGAAGAGGGTTTCACTTTAGAACATTTGTGTCCCTCATATTTTACAATACCTTCTTCAGGTCAAGTTACATATATTGGTTCTTATACAACACAAGATTTATCAACCTCAATCAGACGAGACATCGCTCCGGAAGATACTATAAACAGAAAGAGATCTTTCGGCCATAAAAGTGAGCACCAAGCATCAAATGGTCATGGAAATTCTACACTGAAGTATCAAAAGGTTGGTGAGCAGGGATCCATTGCTGTCAGGCGACCGATGCATTCCTTTGGGTCTGACAAAAGAGACAACAATCAAAATGAAGTCATTGGTCCTGATATCTTGAGGCAAAGATCTTGTGTTCAAAATACGTCTGGTTCTGGCAATCAGCAATCGGCAATTGAACTGAGGATTCTAGAGGAAAGCTGGTATAAAAGTCCAGAAGAGTTAAGTCAATCTAGTGGGACATTCCCATCAAACATCTACAGCCTTGGGGTTCTGCTATTTGAGGTATAATCTTTATGACACATCCTGCTATAGTATCCATTTTGGTCCTCTGATGGAACTGAGGCAGTACTGTACAAATACTCTTCATTTACACCACTAGATAAATTTTGTGGGTGTTCATTAAAAGCAAGTTCACACATTTTTAGTTAAAAAAATATATGGGAAGCAAGATCAATATCCATTTTATTACCATATGAAAATAGCTATGACATATTCTCTTGTTATTGCAGGATACGCTGCATGTACCACTATCACATGTATTCACAAATAGTTGATTATGCTTTCTAACTAAAACTGCATTTGAGTTACTTTTTAGTTTCCATGTGATTTAGTAGATTGTATCTTCATCCCGATACGTAAGCTACTTATTGACCTCTTTTTTTTTTTCATTTTGCCAGCTCTTTTGCTGTTGTGAGACGTGGGAGATGCATTGTTCCGCTATGTCAGACCTTCGCCATCGCATTCTGCCTCCAAGTTTTCTTTCAGAAAGTCCTAAGGAGGCTGGGTTTTGCCTTTGGTTACTGCACCCAGATCCTTGTTCGAGACCAAAAGCAAGGTTAGCATATTTATCTTCCTCCCCACTCTTGAATTACGGAGCACAAACAAGTCATACCGTTAATATTAATTAAATCAGATCAAATGTTAATTGTTTTCTGGAATGAAGGGAAGCCCTCAAGCTCGGAAGATGTACTTATCTCATTGTAAATTTAACACTTACCATTCTCAGCATCTGTATAGTTATTAGCTTTTTTTTGGTTATTTTATTCACCCCTGCTTCTAGGGCTCTCTATTATCGTATGCTTTAGCTTACATGCCAATAACTAGTTTAGCTTATATGTGCCATGAAATGAAACCTAGACTCATGCTCATGCATATGGCAACTGAGACTATTGTTAAGTCTAAGAATTCTTTTGATGTTATAGCGCAAAAGTTATATAAAGATTTGTCCAGTTGTGTTCTTTTTGTGCATTCTAAGATAATAAGTGTATGCTGATTTGAGCCTAATAGTTAATTTGCTGTTTTTTTTAGAGACATTCTTGGATGTGACTTGATAAATGAGGGCCGAGATCTATCCTTGTTAGATCAGGCACCAGCTGCCGCCATCAGTGAAAAAGACGCCGAGTCTAGTGTGCTGCTTGACTTCCTTTCTCAGTTAAAAGAAGAAAAGGAAATGCTAGCTGCCAAGTTATCAGCAGATCTTGCAAGCTTACAAACTGATATCGCAGAGGTTGAGAGAAGACACTTTAGGAGATGTGGATTTATGGATGGTTTGCCAAGTTCCAGTGCTTCGTCAGGAGCTTCTGCGAATACTCCACAAGGTGCACTGCTTTCTGGTTTAGTGCCATCAATGTGCAAGTCAAGCATATATGAGGAAAGGGTAATGAATAATTTGGAGCAGCTTGAGAATGCATATTACTCCATGAGGTCAGCCGTCAATACATGTGAGACTAACGCAATAAAACGTCTAGATAATGAGGCTTTGAGAGTCCGTGAAAACTTTTCTCAACTTCACAGTGCTGATGCCGCAAATGAACAAACAGACCGCCTTGGATGTTTTTTTGATGGTTTATGCAAATATGCGCGGCATAGTAAGTTTGAAGTCCGAGGAGTTTTGAAGAATGCGGATATTCTGAACTCTCCAAATGTCATTTGTTCATTGAGTTTTGACCGGGATGAAGAGTATTTTGCTGCTGCAGGAGTTTCAAAGAAAATAAAAATATTTGAGTTTGATTCTCTTTTAAATGATCGAGTTGATATTCATTATCCTTTGATAGAGATGCCTAGCAAATCCAAGCTTAGCTGTGTCTGTTGGAACAGCTATATCAAAAACTATCTGGCATCAACGGACTATGACGGCACTGTACAGGTATGTATATGGAAAATACACGGCTATATGTTTCCCTATACATCCAGTCAAACTAATATCAGGTTCATATGCCTCAACCCCCAATATTTCTTGCTATGGCACCATTTATCTTGTTCAGTGGGATTTGATCTTTTTGATGATTGGATGATGTGTTAAGTAATGTAGTAACATGTTGATTCTGGATTTCAGATAATGTATTTACTGAGATTTATGTTGCTGATATAGAATCTGTATCTTGCAAACTGTCTACTGGATTGGGGGCAATCTGGTGTTTGCTGTTCTTCTGTTTGGGTGCCTTTTCTGTTGTCGGTACTATTGTGGTCAGGAGGTAGCACAAGCAGGTTCTAGGTTGTTTGTTAAATGACTGCTCAGCATTGGGCTGTACTGGTTGTTGGTTCAGAAATTGTATTTTCCTTGTGTTGGTTCGATGCAATTCATCCAGAAAGCTTAAGCTGGTGAGGGAAATGGGACTAGCCTCTCATACTTCTTACACTAATGCACTTACATTATACCGGGTTGTCTGTACAGCGGAAGGGTTAATGTGGAATATTAAGAGAAGTATGTACAAAGAAAATAGGTTCATGAGCGGGTCAAATAGAAACATGAAGGAAGCAACTAATAAAACCATTTTATGTCTCAAGCAAAAAAGTAGCGGTCCTTATCTTTCAGCCTTCAGCATTGCCATTTCCTACACCCAGAGAACATGTTGCGTTTAAATTGCCCTCCCCTCACTATCGTTTTCTTATATACTTTACATGGTGCAAGAGCCAGCCATTTTGGTGTAAGCATCGCTGCATCAGAACTGTGTGTTGTTTCTTTGTTTATCACTTTCTTTTTCCGCCTGTTAGTTTAATTATGACTGTGTAATGCAGTTATGGGATGCAAGCTCTGGTCAAGGATTCTCGCAGTTTACAGAGCACCGAAAAAGAGCTTGGTCTGTGAGTTTTTCAGAAGTGGACCCAACAAAGTTGGCTAGCGGGAGTGATGATTGTTGCGTGAAAGTATGGAGTATAAACCAGGCATGTTTTACTGAAAAGCACCCACTCTTTGGTTTGGATTATTTTTCTTAATTAAGTTACTTTTGTTTTCCATAACTACAGTTTCACTGTAACATTTTTTAATGACATACCATTCCCTTTTATCAGAAAAACTGCATTGATACAATCAGAAATGTGGCCAACGTATGCTGTGTACAATTCTCCCCATACTCCTCCCGCATGCTAGCTTTTGGTTCAGCTGATTACAAGATATACTGTTATGATCTGAGAAACACAAGGATCCCTTGGTGTACTATCTCGGGACATGGAAAAGCTGTCAGTTATGTAAGATTCTTGGATCCAGAAACACTTATCTCTGCATCAACCGACAACACATTGAAGACATGGGATCTTACCCGGACTAATTCCAGTGGATTATCTGCTGATTCTTGTAGCCTGACACTGAGTGGTCATACTAACGAAAAGGTGTGCTGCACATTATTTTCTTCTGGTGACTTTGTTTTTTGGATTTGCCTGCCTTACTAACAATTTCTTGTGCAGAATTTTGTAGGGTTATCTGTTCATGATGGATACATAACATGTGGCTCTGAAACAAACGAAGTGAGTATTTTATTATCAAATACATTTTCCTTGACATTCTGCACCAAATTTAATTGAGACACTTAAATGAATTCCCATCAAGTTGAAATCTTTATAATTATTCTGTTGTTAGTTACTCTGTTCCCCTCGTGGAAAAACACACACCCCTAGCTGCGTGATACAATTTGTGGACTACTTTCTCTGCTTTATCATTAGTGTTAATCAGCCTGATTTCGAAGAATGAGGATGCTTACGCTGATGCCGTGTCTTACTATATAACACCTTTGGAGTTACCTTTTTAATATTTAGGTGATATGTTCGGGCTCAAATTGTCCGGAAGTGTTTATAGCTTGGGATAACGAGTTGAAAGTACTTTCTGTTGATGATTTAGTGTCTACTGGGATACTCCAACATCTGAATTTCAGCTCACAGACGTATTTGTTAGTGGGTCAACTGGAGCGTGCTGTTACTCAGTACTCGAAAGAATTTCTCATAAATGTTTTTTGTGGCGTGCAGGTATTTTCGTACTACAAAACATTTCCCATGCCGATAACCTCTCATAAGTTTGGTTCGATTGACCCTATAACTGGACAAGTGACAAATGAAGAGAATCAGCAATTTGTGTCAAGTGTTTGCTGGAGAGGGAAGTCAAACATGGTTGTGGCTGCAAACTCTAGTGGCAGCATCAAAGTGCTTGAGCTTGTGTGAACAATCCAGCGAGTGTTATACTGAAGGAGAAGATCTGAATGCTTAAATTGTCATGCCAGCGCCATGATGAGCTGATCCTTTGGTTACTGAATGTTTTGCGTCCTCGATGCAGAACACTAAGCATCCACTATCCTTCAGGTTTCACTTCACTGCAGTATTCAAGCACCCTACAATGCCGGTTATTGGTTTGAGCGTTTTGCTTGAGACTCCTAAGCAAACTGAACAAAATATTCTCAGAGGGGCCTCAGCTATTCTGGAAGGCTACTGACACCATCTATTTGTTGTGCGTGTAACTTTGAATGGGATTTGGATGCAGTACTATTCGTCACCTTAAGGAAGACCCGATGGTCTGTACAGAATTAGGGGCCTTAGGTGGGATGCTATAGATCATGAAACTTTACTTGTCTTTGGGGTTAGAGAGGCTGACGTGATAAATCTATTCAATCCGTATCTCATGGGAAATGAACTCAGTTTTGATGTGCACCGGACTTGTTATGATGGTTAGAGCGAACAAGGTGAGGAGAATTAGGTGATCTTGTAGCTCGGAGAACAGGGAATGTTGCAGAGAGTATGCATTTTAATTCCCCTTATTATTGTACATATGCCTTAGGATCGGCTGCTGAAAGGGTCTTGTAACTAGAGGAGAGTGCCCAAAAGATTGTGCCATCAAATCGGTATAATTAATGGTATCCTTAAAAAAGGTTAATGGATGGTTGATGCCTGTACAGTTATTTTGATGATGCTTTCGCTTTAGCGGGAACAAGTGGAGGACTGGATATTCCTCGCTTGTGCTTGTGCATGCGCTGACTGACCTCACCCAACGTTGATGCTTCTTTCACTTCTATTTCTCCGTTGTTATGTTGTCCCTTCATTTCATATTTAAGGTGTGTGTGTGGGTTTTTCCAAAGTTTAGCTGGTGCATAGCGGGTAGCTACACGTGAACCCGTGCTGCTGCATGCATTTGGTAGTGGTGTGGTACCATGAGCTGCCCGTATAACGAGTTGATCACGCATTACCATTTTTGAAATAGTATTAAAAAGGACAAAAAGTACCAAAATTATGACTTGGGTTTGACAATTGTTCTACTCAAGTGATGATAAAATGCTCTCAACATATGGCCATATTACAATTGCGCACATAAGCACGAAGTGGTACAAGAACAAGAATGTCCTACCTATATACTCGTCTCCTGGCCCGTTTCAATTGAAAGACTGCACAACAACTGAAAGCATGCAATCAACCATAGGGTTTCAATTAAGCAGGCATAACAGCTGAGTTGCCACCTACTTGAATCACGTCGCCGGCTAAACACAGGGAAAAACACAGGTGTATCGTTATCCATTTGTGACGCCCCAATGATTTGCCAATTTTGGAGCAGAGAGACTGAGAGAGGCAGCAACAAGGCAACAAACCCACATCAAAAATAGGCAAACGTCGACGGCTTCAACTCTCCCGAATGCCCCTCAATTGTTCTTCGCTGCATGCCCTCCAGCCCCCTCCCTACGGGGCTCCCCTTCCACCACCATTTGCAAAATTTTCTTCTGCACGCAAGGTAAACGAAGGGAAAGCCTAGCTAGGGAGGGAAAGGCAGAAGCAAATTAAGAAGAGGCCAACAATGAGCATGGAAACTTGCCGGAGCCGGCACGCCCTGTGGCTCGTCTCCGCCGTCCTGGCCTCCCTCG
>LAPY01000127.1:269003-286585 GCA_000970635.1 Eragrostis tef | reverse complement strand
GGCGGTGGCTCGTCTTCCGCCGTCCTGGCCTCCCTCGTCGCCGGCTCGACGGCCGGGGTGTACCACATCGTCGGCGCCGGCAAAGGGTGGCGGATGCCGCCCAACAAGACGTACTACGAGGAATGGGCGCGCTCCAGGAACATCAGCATCGGCGACAAGCTGAGTAAGCACGGCGACGCAGTTTCGCGTCATCAAATTTTGGTGCCGCTCGAATTCATGAAAACAGCAGGCAGGCTCCAGGTCGTCTTCCCATCAACGAAGCGTGTTTTGTGCAGTGTTTCTGTACCGGAGCGGCGTGTACAACATCGTGGAGGTCCCGAGCCGGGAGCTGTTCGACGCGTGCAGCATGCGCAACGTCACCAACCGGTACCAGCGGGGGCCCACCATCATCGAGCTCACCGAGCCGGGCATGCGCTACTACTTCTGCGGCGTCGGCGAGCACTGCGAGGTCGGGCAGAAACATACTTCAAAAAAAAAAAATCAGATCTGTTAAAAATATTTCAGCACCAATATTGTCAAAAGTTTGCTTCCAGAAAACATCATCAGGAGTAATAATTGGCACAAACGCCGGCAGAAATGCAGGAGATGGGGAACGTTGCTTGCTGCAATCATGTGTCCATGAGCATCGCTCTGTCTCTCTGCTCGTCTCCTCTCGTGATTCACATGGCCGCGCCATTGCTCACCCTCCCTGCCGGCGTTCCTCGGCGACTGCGGCACCCACCGATTCCTCGACGTTCCACGGAGGCCTCACGCGCGCGCTGGTGGCCAAATTCTCGGATCCATTGGCGCGGAAACTCGATCAAAGCGCGATCTGCAATATCTGAAGAATAGTGTACCGAGCGAAGGTGGAGGATTTTACAGCCTCCGATCTTCTGGTCGGAGAGATCGCCGGGCGCCGGCGGATTGTCGGCGAAAGGACGGGCGGCGGGAGAAAGAGGAGAGGGGAACGAAAACTATCCGCTCATTCACAAGAGGGATAATCTGCAAAGCTTCAACACATCGAGGATGATGCTTCCCAGATCCAATCGAGTCCTCGTAGAACACGCCAGGCACCGGCGGTCGGCGGATGATAGGCGAACGGACGGGCGACGGCGGGAGAATGGCGAGCCAAACCATCCGGCCGGAGACGAGGGCTAAGGTGCAAAAATTCATTCTGATCAAGGGGGCAATACGTAAATATTTGGATCGCGATTATTAATCGCGATCCAAACCAGGGGGTTATTTGTAAAATTCTGAATCGCGACTATTAATCGCGATCCAAAACAGGAGGCTTTGCGTAAAATTTTGGATCGCGGTTAATAATCGCGATCCGGTATTTTATAAATAACTCCCCCGTTTGGATTGCGATTAATAGTCGCGATCCAACCGGGGACTATTTTGTGAGAAATTCTGATGAGTGCCCGTTATTCGCCGTTGAATCGAGCCGCTGGATCCGAATAAACGGTCGTAAAACACGCAGTAGTTCTTTCTACGGTTTGCCCCTTTCGCCTTCCTCTGTTCTCCCCTTTCCCCGACACGGCGGCTGAGCTCCGGTGAACTCCGGAGCTTGTAATCGGCGTGACGGAGTCGGGCCATACGGAGGCGCTCCTCCTCCAAAGATCCCTTTGTTCCCTAGATCTCTTCCGTCGCCATGTGCCGCTCCCGCTGCCGGTCGCGCACGGGGGAAGATAGCAACATCGGCGGCGCGGCCCATCGCCGCCGCTCGCTTGGTTCGGCTCATGCCTCGAGTTGGCTGCCACGCATGTTCCTGCGAAATATTGTGCACAGTGCTGCGCCATGGGCGTAGTACGGCACAATCCGCGGTGACACCGTCGGAAAAGCTAAAACGTCGAACAGGTCTTGCCTGCGTGCCCCCGTGATCTGAGGCAAAAGAGTAAGCCCAATCTTTGTCGCTACAAAATGCTCGATGAGAGATCAGTTGTCTTGCTGAATAGAATGGACTTGCATAAGAATCTCAGATGTCTAACTCTGAAGATTCAGTTTGCCACTGCCAGAGAGTAGGGCTCAAGAGTTGTAAAAGTAGCAGTGTTGTGAAGATGTGTCGCGTGTGTTTGGCGCACGTATTTGAGTCTGTAGTGTAGCAGGTCACGAGTTCGTGCTGTTGTGTGCTCGCTTTGGAGCGCCGCGTCGTGCAGGTCGAGTCAGGGAGGACGCTGGTGTGGCCGCGTCCTGGGTTGTGGCAAGTCAAGCATCGGTATGCGCCGTTGGCTGGCGCGTTGGCCGTGGCGTCCGTAGCAGAAGGGAGCGCGGTCTGCAAGCTTTGTTTAGAACAAGGTAATGGATCGTTAAATTTTTATGGAACATTTTCCAGTTCCTCCAATTACACGACTATACACCTATACAATTATTTTTATAGGGAACGCATTTCCTTTTCGTTCCGCACTCTCCTCTCTGAATTATGCGACCATGATTCTTTCTCCAAATTCTTGATTTACAATGAGATACTTGACACTAGCGCATCTCAAACCCTCATAGCAGCTAACAAGTAACAAGAGTATGATTTTGAATGTGAGAACAGGGAGCAGGACAATTCATCAAATCAAATAGTCAAATATATTTGTTTGATCTATTCTAATGTACACATATATACATTCCCTCCCCATTGAGGTGGATACTTTCCTTCTGAAGCAAGAGCGACTTTTCGCACTGCCCTTTCATCCATCATCCTCTTCACTTTTTCGAGGCGTCAGGAATAAACAATATTGGCTGTGGATCGCATGCCCATTAGCCTATCAAAACAACAGCAACGAGGGCCCCGCTCGCCATTTCCCCAGCTGAAAGATCCTTTCCTGACGCTTGCATCGTTGATCAGGTCTGCAACTTCGGCCGGTGCCCTGAATTTCTACTCTCATGGGCAGTTCGATCTGAGCTTCGGTTTCATCTTAACCTCAATTAAGGACAACCACAATGAACCGCCTGGCCGTGGCTCTAGTACAAACTTGTAATTCCATAGTGAAGCGCACCAGCCTTGCTGTATCCACCTCCACCGGCGACTGCCGTGATGCTGTTAAAGGGAGCAACACCATGCAGCATGCTCCCCTGGAGGGCGGACCTGTCTGTCAGATCTTTGGGTATACCCCTCGAAACATAATACGGCGACGATCTCATGTCACGGGCCACCTGGGCCGACCTGTCTGTCAGATCTTTGGGTACACCCCTCGAAACATAATACGGCGACGATCTCATGTCACGGGCCACCTCAGCCATTACCTTGGTATCATCCATGACATGGTGCCCCGATCTGTACTGCATACGGTCTTTCTCAACCTCATTTTGATGCTGCTGCCTGCCAGAGCAATCTGACTTCTGGTGGTAGCAGTATACTGATTGGTTGGTGCCTGCTGGAGGAACCACTGGATTCCTTGCCACCCTTCTAGCATTGTGTGGATCGGTGATGCTTCCATTCTCGCATGGTATTACTGGGTCAACCACTCTTCCTGGTCTAGCTGCAAGATTTGCAAAAATGAAACATGTTAGATCAATGCTATTGGAAATATACGTGATTTTCTTTTGAGAATAATGGCTACCACTAACCTGTAGGAATCCTTTGTGGAAGCTGGGAGGCTGCAGCTGGACCTTCATTTGGAGGAATTGGATTGGAGTGGACAGTTGTAGTCCTGCAAGAAGCCACAGAAGGTCAGCAGTCAAGCTCAAACAAAATTTCCGGATTAAGTGACAGCCCAGCCCGTCTTTCTCAGTTAGACCTTATTTAACAGGGGTAATTTTTTAGGTATTACAAGCTTACGAAATACCACCCTAGTGGACAGAAAAGCCTCGTTAACTGATTAATTTTTGCCCCATTTTTTATCAGTCTCGACACAACTCATACATGTCAACACATATAATGGGGGGGGGGGGGGGGGGGGGGGTTGTTGTTAATGTAAGTTACCTTGGGAGAGAAACATACTTCCTGTCGAGTGTGCCATTCCTCCCTCCATTTTCCTCTAAGCTAGCAAATTGCCTCCGAAAGTTGTCAACAGCACTGCACAACAGTAAAAAAATCAAGAACAGTGAGGACTCAATGCCACATAGAAACAAAATTAGTGGCAAAATAAATTAAAAATATGGTCAAGGTTAAAACCTGGGATATAGAAAGCTTGTTTTTTCAGAGCCATTCATGTAATCCTTAAGTAGTTGAGGATGGTATTCCAGTATCTCGCGAAATATAAGTTCCTTGACATCCTCTTTCGTAAACTTTCCCCGCTCAAACTCAAATTCCATTTTCGAAATTGGATGGCAGGATGGTTCCCTCTCTTTTTTTGCGATTCCTTTAAAATAGGGATCAGCTAACGCCTGATCATCCAATCAACAAATTTTATCTGTCAGAATATGACACTTTGAAGTAACACAAACGAGCAATGCAAACAAAAAATATGTCTCATTAAGACATGCCTACCTCTTCAGCTGTTGGTCGATCTTTAGGATCAAAAGCTAGAAGCCTTTGTAAGAGCTTGAGCGCTGAAGGATCTGCGTTGGGAAACTTTTCTGAAAAAGGTACCGGCTGTTTCCTCCTCATGGTACTCAAGTATCTCTTTGCTTTCTCATTTCGAATCTGTAGTTGAAGAACAAACATTTGATATTTTTTCAATACTTTATGCTCAAGTATTTGAACATGATGATATTTGGTACTTAAAAAGAGTAAATCATACCCTTGAAATAGTATCTGCTGATGGTGTGCCCAAGAGATCAGTCATCAAATCCAACTGATGAACCACATTTTTTCCAGGGAATAAAGGCTTTCCTGTCAAAACCTCCGCAAAAATGCAACCGATGCTCCACATATCAATGGCTGGTGAATACTGCATAAAATGACTTAATATCATCAGGCTCATATCTGAGGGTGGAGGAAACAAAAGCTTAACTGACATAAGACTTCTAGTTCTACCTGTAATATAAAATAATGCAGTTTGTACGCAAAATTAGTTCCTGAAGAAGCATCTTGTTGTTACTATTGTGCTGTACTTGTGTAAAACCACTAATATATAACCCAAAAAAGGGGGGCAAAACTTATTCAATAATCATCTAGGGGACTTCCTCTGTTATGGGCAGCAATAGGGGCAATATACCACGTATGTAGCATCAAGCGACACAGTATGATGACAAACATGAACATCAGATATGTATCAATCAGTAAACAGTATCAGCCTAGAATTGCATTGTAGCACCATATATTATATATGATACGCAGAACTCCACATGGCGGTGCATAGCTATTCAACAAAGTGCATAGAAGGGAAAAGGACAACAATAAACCTAACTGAACTAAATACTTTCTCATGTTGCATAATCCCATAAGTTCAAAACACATCCTAAGCAGTTATACAGGTGGGAAAAAAAAACAGAGTGAAACTGATTACCTTAGAAAAGAAAGACCCGCACAGCTCAGGAGCCCTGTACCATCTAGTAGCGACATAGTCCTGCATATCATTTTAAAGCAGAAAGTAAGGCTTAAGTTTCAAATGGGATCCTTTCATGTTGAACACGCTACACTCAACCATGCTATCATAGAGGATCTGTTACAACTCAAGTTTCGTGAATCAGATATAATACAACTGTAAAAATATAACATACCGTCCAGAAAACTGTGGTAGGAGAGTCATTAAACGCAACTCTTGCTAGTCCAAAATCACATATCTTGAGTTTGCAGTTAGCATTTGCTAGTATATTTTTCGGCTTAAGATCACGGTGATAAACATTAGCTGCAGCCATATGAGAAATCATCAGAGCGTTGCTCAACAGTGACTCAATGATAAAGTAAATAAATACGACATACTGGAATATAAATCAGCACGCACATTTCAAACTCGCAGAAGGATTACACAAAAGAAACTGATGGTCTGTAAATTGTGTACATGGGAATTTTTGAAATACATGAAAACAACAATTGCTGTGACATCAAAAATGCAGACATTTGCAATTGGAGCTCTGAGCAAAGAGATTTTGCAGATATTACAACTTTTCAACACAATAACGGAGTACTACATTATTGAAGCCTCAATACCAACTTGTGAAAGCAAAGCAAAGGAATGCTGGAGAACACAATACATGGATAGACGGATAGGTAGGAGAAACAACTCCTTTGAAGATTGGTAGGGCAAAATAAGTAATCTTTTTGATGATTAGAACTAAAGTGAAAATCGTGTGCAACCTAGCCATTTGTACGCTTGAAAACAGAAAAGCAACACCATCACACTATATATAGAGCTCAGAGGACCTATCAGGAGAAAATAAGGAAAGTCACAAGCTGCATACCAGTATGGATATATTTCAATGCACGGAGCATCTGATATAGAAAGAACTGATGGTGTTCCTTTGTCAAGTCATCGTTAGCCTTAATAACTTGGTGGAGGTCAGTATCCATAAGTTCAAAGACAACATAAATATCTCTGAAGTCCCTCCTCGACGGAGGTAACATTACATGTTTGATCTCGACAATATCAGGATGCCTTAGAAGCCGGAGAAGCTTGATCTCACGGAGGATCCTCGCAGCATCGGATAGATGCTCGAAGATATTCTGTATTTTCTTGATTGCTACCTTTTCGCCAGTATGTTGGTCAACAGCTGAACAGACAACCCCATAACTTCCTTTACCAATGATTTCCTGAATTTTGTATCTGTTGGCGTCACCATAATCACTGAAGAAATCCATCTCTGGAGAATTCTGAAAGTTTAATAATGAAAAACGTTAACACGGTGCCAAAGTCAAATATTACAGAATGAAGACAACGACATTGTGACTTGGAAAAGGGTAATAAATTCAGCGGGATTGTACCAATTCATGGGCTAAACAGCTTAAACGAAAACAAATTTTGAAGCATTTCAGGTAGCCCTAGCAAAATCATAACGTGAATTTCAGGTAACCATAAGGTCATCAACAGCGAACTTTACAGATACAGCAAGAGACAACTACAGATTCTCAGAGCCAAGAGAAGGAAATAAATTAAAAGATATGGTCAAGGTTAAAACCTGGGATATAGAAAGCTTGTTTTTTCAGAGCCATTCATGTAATCCTTAAGTAGTTGAGGATGGTATTCCAGTATCTCGCGAAATATAAGTTCCTTGACATCCTCTTTCGTAAACTTTCTCCGCTCAAACTCAAATTCCATTTTCGAAATTGGATGGCAGGATGGTTCCCTCTCTTTTTTTGCAATTCCTTTAAAATAGGGATCAGCTAACGCCTGATCATCCATACAACAAATTTTATTTGTTAGAATATGACACTTTGAAGTAATACAAACGAGCAACGCAAACATAAAATACAGTAAACAGTGACACAACATTAAACAGTGTCTTGACAGGAAAAACAAAGGATTCTATATGATGTCTCATTGAGACACGCCTACCTCTTCAGCTGTTGGTCGATCTTTAGGATCAAATGCTAGAAGCCTTTGTAAGAGCTTGAGCGCTGAAGGATCTGCATTGGGAAACTTTTCTGAAAAAGGTATCGGCTGTTTCCTCCTCATGGTACTCAAGTATCTCTTTGCTTTCTCATTTCGAATCTGTAGTTGAAGAACAAACATTTGATATTTTTGCAATACTTTATGCTCAAGTATTTGAACATGACGATATTTGGTACTTAAAAAGAGTAGTAAATCATACCCTTGAAATAGTATCTGCTGATGGTGTGCCCAAGAGGTCAGTCATCAAATCCAACTGATGAACCACATTTTTTCCAGGGAATAAAGGCTTTCCTGTCAAAACCTCCGCAAAAATGCAACCAATGCTCCACATATCAATAGCTGGTGAATACTGCATAAAATGACGTAATATCATCAGGCTCATATCTGAGGGTGGAGGAAACAAAAGCTTAACTGATATAAGACTTCTAGTTCTACCTGAATTATAAAATAATGCAGTTTGTATGCAAAATTAGTTCCTGAACAAGCATCCTGTTATTACTATCATGATGTAGTTGTGTAAAACCACTAATATATAACCCAAGAAAGGGGGGCAAAACTTATTCAATAATCATCTAGGGGACTTCCTCTGTTATGGGCAGCAATAGGTGCGATATACCACGTATGTAGCATCAAGCGACACAGTATTGATGACAAACATGGACATCAGATATGTACCAATCAGTAAACGATATCAGCCTAGAATTGCATTGTAGCACCATATATTATATATGATACACAGAACTACACATGGCGGTACGGGATAAAAGCATAGCTATTCAACAAAGTGCATAGAAGGGAAAAGGACAACAATAAACCTAATAACAAAATCTAAATACTTTCTCAGGCTGCATAATCCCATAAGATCAAAACACATCCTCAGCAGTTATACAGGTGAGCAAAACCAGAGTGAAATTGATTACCTTAGAAAAGAAAGACCCACACAGCTCAGGAGCCCTGTACCATCTAGTGGCGACATAGTCCTGCATATCATTTTAAAGCAGAAAGTAAGGCTTAAGTTTCAAATGGGATCCTTTCATGTTGAACACGCTACACTCAACCATGCTATCATAGAGGATCTGTTACAACTCAAGTTTCGTGAATCAGATATAATACAACTGTAAAAATATAACATACCGTCCAGAAAACTGTGGTAGGAGAGTCATTAAACGCAACTCTTGCTAGTCCAAAATCACATATCTTGAGTTTGCAGTTAGCATTTGCTAGTATATTTTTCGGCTTAAGATCACGGTGATAAACATTAGCTGCAGCCATATGAGAAATCATCAGAGCGTTGCTCAACAGTGACTCAATGATAAAGTAAATAAATACGACATACTGGAATATAAATCAGCACGCACATTTCAAACTCGCAGAAGGATTACACAAAAGAAACTGATGGTCTGTAAATTGTGTACATGGGAATTTTTGAAATACATGAAAACAACAATTGCTGTGACATCAAAAATGCAGACATTTGCAATTGGAGCTCTGAGCAAAGAGATTTTGCAGATATTACAACTTTTCAACACAATAACGGAGTACTACATTATTGAAGCCTCAATACCAACTTGTGAAAGCAAAGCAAAGGAATGCTGGAGAACACAATACACGGATAGACGGATAGGTAGGAGAAACAACTCCTTTGAAGATTGGTAGGGCAAAATAAGTAATCTTTTTGATGATTAGAACTAAAGTGAAAATCGTGTGCAACCTAGCCATTTGTACGCTTGAAAACAGAAAAGCAACACCATCACACTATATATAGAGCTCAGAGGACCTATCAGGAGAAAATAAGGAAAGTCACAAGCTGCATACCAGTATGGATATATTTCAATGCACGGAGCATCTGATATAGAAAGAACTGATGGTGTTCCTTTGTCAAGTCATCGTTAGCCTTAATAACTTGGTGGAGGTCGGTATCCATAAGTTCAAAGACAACATAAATATCTCTGAAATCCCTCCTCGACGGAGGTAACATTACATGTTTGATCTCGACAATATCAGGATGCCTTAGAAGCCGGAGAAGCTTGATCTCACGGAGGATCCTCGCAGCATCGGATAGATGCTCGAAGATATTCTGTATTTTCTTGATTGCTACCTTTTCGCCAGTATGTTGGTCAACAGCTGAACAGACAACCCCATAACTTCCTTTACCAATGATTTCCTGAATTTTATATCTGTTGGCGTCGCCATAATCACTGAAGAAATCCATCTCTGGAGAATTCTGAAAGTTTAATAATGAAAAACGTTAACACGGTGCCAAAGTCAAATATTACAGAATGAAGACAACGACATTGTGACTTGGAAAAGGGTAATAAATTCAGCGGGATTGTACCAATTCATGGGCTAAACAGCTTAAACGAAAACAAATTTTGAAGCATTTCAGGTAGCCCTAGCAAAATCATAACGTGAATTTCAGGTAACCATAAGGTCATCAACAGCGAACTTTACAGATACAGCAAGAGACAACTACAGATTCTCAGACGAGCCAAGAGAAGGAACATTTGTGACGATTCTTCTCGATGTAGCAAAAGACAACTAGGGACTTTGTGATGCACCACGAGAAGTTTCCTTTCCCCCATCACTAAATAATAAATATAAACCAATGAAACAGTAGAGTCTCGGACTTGTTCCTACCCACCAACATCAAACCACAAGGTCACAGTAATTGAAACAACTCAACCGCAAAAACATTGCCGCCTTTAACCCCTTTGACCAAACCCATACTGACCTTTGCCTCCAGCCAACGAACTCTAACCATACTGACCTTGACCGCTGGAAGTGCCTTCGTCAGCTTATAAATATGAGTAAATACCTCTCAAGTGGGCACAGAATATGTGCTAAGCTATCCTTTTCTACAATTGTAAGAAAATACGCCGACTTGGATTAGGATAAAAATCCCAAGCCACCAAATCCAGTAACCTCTTTTACCAAGGCTCCGCTTCTAGAGTGCTGCGTGGTAAGCAAGAATTGCCGTGAGCCAGATTTTGTGGGATTCGATGCCTTAACGGAAGAGATAAAGGATTTGTTGCAGATATACCAAGGAGGATTCTAATGATGATTAGCAAGGACAATTCGTACAGGACAGGATCTCCTAGAAAGGCAAGAAACAGCTGTGACAAATCCCATTATCCCAGTTACCAAATCCTCGCAGCAGGAAGCAAATTAGTCCGGATCAGAAACGCAACAATTCCCCCCAAAACCAGCAGCTCGAGCCTTAGCCAAAATCCGGACAAGATAAAGGCCATGCCAGCGCATCCTTAACCCGCCACGAGCACCACTGATCCCGGCACCACCGCCCACGAGCCCCGCGAGACTTCACACCATGGCACAGCACCAAGAAAGCAGGAAAGAACCAATCTTTCACTCCGGAACCGAGGTCTCCCACCTTCTTGCGCTGCTCCGCCTGCGCGAGCCCACCCGCATTGGCCTCGGGCATGGTTAGCGACGGCCGACGGAAGATCTCTCGCCGGAGAAGTGAGGCCGCTTCAATCCACAGCAAAATCGAATGCAAGACGAGAGGAGGAAGGAGGTGGAGGGAGAGGAGCAGAGGCGTCTGGTTATATGCCGCTCGCGCGGTGGTGCGGTGCAGGGATGGCGTTAAACAAGTCGTCGAGGGAGGCGGGCGGCGCGTAGACGGTCTTGACCTCTTGAGAGTGCAACTCAGTGTTACCGCGGTTCCGTGTGTTACCGTGTTACTAATCTTTATAACTTCTTCAAATGTGCATCTAAAATTCCAATAAAAATATATATGGATAGTGTGTGTAACGTTTTACTATCATGCAAAATTTAAGATGCAATCGAAGCTCGTACAAAGAGAAACAAAAAATGTGAAATCAGCCTGAGAGTGGAGCTGAGTGATGGGCGTGTCGTGATTACGTGAAAGCATAGGGGTAATTTAGGCATATATGCTTACTGGATGCGGGTTTGGGTGCCTTGCTGGGTTTGACGTGGCTCGGCGTAAGGATCGATGTGTTCTTGAAGCACACAAGACTCGTTAGGTGTGGCCGGGTTTGACGTGGCTTTGCCCAGCTGGGCTTAACCCGCTATGTGGATAAGGTAATTTTTTTTATGCCCGAAAATGTGTCTTGAAAGGATAAAACATGTTCTACAAAACTATAACTATTTTGGAGATAAGCAATCCAGCGAAAAATAAAGAGAAAAATCTTACTAAGGAATTGGGCTTGCATAGACTTCAAATTAAAATTATGAGAGGAGTACATGATTAATGTATTAACCCTTTTTTAACCTTGTCAAATCTTTACGGGACCGACCAGTGGACAAGGCCAATGGAATATGTTTTAGACTCGCAATCTTGATCCGTCTATTACTCAAGAAAAACGAATAATCATTATGATTCCCCACATCATGTATGGCCTAGAATCTTATTAAAGTTTCAGTGATGAATGTGCCTGGGATCCAGCCCAAGTACCATTCGGCGTCGTACGATCTTGTTAGCGACAGGCTGCTTTGTTGGAGTAGGTGGCGTGTCCCGATGGCGCTGGAGCATGAGCTTGATGCCCCAACTAATCGCTGGGTTATGCCGCGACGCTTGGGCAGAACAGCGACCGAACTTTTTCTAAATATAATCTGTTGTGTGGCACACATGCTTCGCAATCTTTTTAAGCAACTCGATCGTTTTTTCCCCTCTTGAAGCGAGACGTTGTTTGTCAAGCAACTAGTACTAGTAGGGTTTTGTTTTCCCCCAGAAAGCAACTAGTTGCTTTGGTCATCATGGAATATTTAAATTGTGCATAGGATTCTGAAATCGTGGTCCAGTGGCACCACTCTCGGCTTTGCAATTGGAGAAGTCGGTGGTAAGCTAGTCTCGAGCTTTGCTGCGGATCGCGGATAACTTATAGATTATGCCTTCACATGTCTGTTTTAAGCAACTTGACTGCAGCAGGGTCGGAGCAGTATTTTTACCTCGGTACCTGGACTCGTGTCGACATTTGGTGCTGAGTGCTGACTAGGAGAGCATGGTAGTTTAATTTTGTTCTACTAGCGCCCAACATGCCGGTACGTATAGTAAGTGATGCGCATCTTCTACTGTATATTCAGATTTTTTTTTCCTAACATGATATGGATACATTAAATTTAGAACAAAGGATCGACGGATACGTTATCCTTCTACATTTGAAAAACATCGAGAGCAAGTAGTGTGCCTACATTTTTGTCGGTATATATGTCTTAGGCATATAGTACATGGTTTTTGTGGCGTCACTGTGGAACACGCCGGATCGAGAGTGGTAAGGTGGACTGTCCCCCAAGCCACCAAATCCAGTAACCTCTTTTACCAAGGCTCCGCTTCTAGAGTGCTGCGTGGTAAGCAAGAATTGCCGTGAGCCAGATTTTGTGGGATTCGATGCCTTAACGGAAGAGATAAAGGATTTGTTGCAGATATACCAAGGAGGATTCTAATGATGATTAGCAAGGATAATTCGTAAAGGACAGGATCTCCTAGCAAGGCAAGAAATAGCTGTGGCAAATCCCATTATCCCAGTTACCAAATCCTCGCCAGCAGGAAGCAAACTAGTCCGGATCAGAAACGCAATAATTCCCCCCAAAACCAGCAGCTCAAGCCTTTAGCCAAAATCCGGACAAGATAAAGGCCATTCCAGCACATCCTTAACCCGCCACGAGCACCACTGATCCCGGCACCACCGCCCACGAGCCCCGCGAGACTTCACACCATGGCACAGCACCAAGAAAGCAGGAAAGAACCAATCTTTCACTCCGGAACCGAGGTCTCCCACCTTCTTGCGCTGCTCCGCCTGCGCGAGCCCACCCGCATTGGCCTCGGGCATGGTTAGCGACGGCCGACGGAAGATCTCTCGCCGGAGAAGTGAGGCCGCTTCAATCCACAGCAAAATCGAATGCAAGACGAGAGGAGGAAGGAGGTGGAGGGAGAGGAGCAGAGGCGTCTGGTTATATGCCGCTCGCGCGGTGGTGCGGTGCGGGTATGGTGTTAAACAAGTCGTCGAGGGAGGCAGGCGGGCGGCGCTTGGACGGTCTTGACCCAGCATTGAGAGTTGAGCTGAGTGATGGGTGTGTCGTGATTACGTGAAAGCATAGGGGTAATTTAGGTATTAATGCTGGATGCGGGTTTGGGTTCCTTGTTGGGTTTGACGTGGCTCGGCGTGGGACGAAGGTCGATGTGTTCTTGAAGCACACAAGCCTTGTTAGGTGTGGCCGGGTTTGACGTGGCTTTGCCCAGCTGGGCTTAACCCGCTATGTGGATAAGGTAATTTCTTTTATGCCCGAAAATGTGTCTTGAAAGGATAAAACACGTTCTTCAAAATTATAACTATTTTGGAGATGAGCAATCCGGCGAAAAATAAAGAGGAAAATCTTACTAAGGAATTGGGCTTGCATAGACTTCAAATTAAAATTATGAGAGGAGTACTTGATTAATATACAACTCTCTTTTTTTAACCTTGTCAAATCTTTACGGGACCGATCGACCAGTGGACCAGGCCAATGGAATAATGCTTTAGACTCGCAATCTTGATCCGTCTATTATTACTCAAGAAAAACAAATAATAATTATGATTCCCCACATCATGTATGGTCTAGAATCTTATTAGAGTTTCAGTGATGAATGTGCCTGGGATCCAGCCCAAGTACCACTCGGCGTCGTACGATCTTGTTAGCGACAGGCTGGTTTGTTGGAGTAGGTGGCCTGTCCCGATGGCGCTGGAGCATGAGCTCGATGCCCCAACTAATCGCTGGGTTATGCCGCGACGCTTGGGCAGAAACAGTGACCTAGCTTTTCTGAATAATCTGTTGTGTGGCACACATGCTTCGCAATCTTTTTAAGCAACTCGATCGTTTTATTCCCTCTTGAAGCGAGATGTTGTTTGTCAAGCAACTAGTGGGGTTTTGTTTCCCCCCAGAAAGCAACTAGTTGCTGGGGTCGATCATGGAATATTTAAATTGTGCATAGGATTCTGAAATCGTGGTCCAGTGGCACGACTCACGGCTTTGCAATTGGAGAAGTCGATGGTAAGTCTCTGAGCTTTGCTGCGGATCGCGGATAACTTAGATTATGCCTTCACATGTCTGTTTTAAGCAACTTGACTGGGGTCGGAGCAGTATTTTTACCTCGGTCTCTGGAGTCCTGGCGACACTTAACTAGTGCTGAATGCTGACGAGGAGTGTGCTAGTTTAATTTTGTTCCAGCACCTAACATGCCGGTACGTATAGTAAGTGATGCGCATCTTCTACTGTATATTCAGATTTTTTTTTCCTAACATGATATGGATACATTAAATTTAGAACAAAGGATCGACGGATACGTTATCCTTCTACATTTGAAAAACATCGAGAGCAAGTAGTGTGCCTACATTTTTGTCGGTATATATGTCTTAGGCATATACTATTACATGGTTTTAATTTGTGGCGTCACTGTGGAACACATTGGGTCGAGAGTGGTAAGGTGGACTGTCGGTGGCGACAATCGAGTGGGTGTGCCGGCAAATCATTTTCTATATTTCGAACTACTACCAGCTAATAGCAAGTTGGAATTAGCGATAGTTACAGTGTGAATGGAAACAAAGCCTTCTTAATTTTCGTTTCGAAATGTATGCTACGCTATATAGAGGTAATATAAGCATGTGTCCTTATTCTTCAACAAGCAGCTGCCGGATGGCGAGCAATGTACTACTACTACTACCGGTACCTTGACACGCCATTGTTGCAAAATTAATCAAAGGGTCAACGATCGAGCACATAGAAGTAGTAGTAGTAGTAATAAAGCGGTCCCTACATGCGCATCCAAGTCGCGCCATCCGACGTGGCACCGTCACGAACACGCCTTTGTCACCTTTGCTTTTGTACAGTATCTAGAGTACAAAGTGGCCTGGACCTTGACGTTGAGACGGCAGCAGAACGAGATCTGCCGGACGCGGACGCGGATCCGGATCCGTTTGTTCCGGCGGAGTATAATATGAGCCGGCATGGAACACGCTCGCCGTGCGCGCGCGCGTATCATGTCAGCGCGTGCGCGCACGGTGTCGCGGCGATCTCCCCCTCGGACCGTGTGAAACGGATGGGTCGAGCTACCAGCTGCGCCGTACCAGCTCAGCCGCGTATATTTGCCCGGCCCGGCGCGATCGGCGCCACACCCACCCGTGATCCGTCGTCCGGTGGTTGCCCGACGCATCGGGCGTACTACGAGCTGCTCCGCGGAGCGCACATGGGGAGATCCGGAGCAATTTTCGCATGTGCGCGCGCACGCGGTCTCCGTCACGGGCGTCCCACTCATCGATCGCGGCGTGGCTGCCTGCGTCCCCTGTCGCCGGCGCGCGGGGTCCATCGCGTCGAGCTGCAGCGCCCTGCCAAAAGGCGAGGTCGACGCGTGAGCCAATCGGCATGTGGAACACGCGAGGAGGCCACGGCGTACTGCGAGCGATGTGAAAAACGCGCGCGCGTCGTTCGGGCTGCGAGTGCTCCGGCCGCTGCGTGCGCACGGCGATCTAGTTTCAATCAGCCTGTGGATTTCGCAATCCGATTGATTGCCTACATACTAGTAGTAGTATCATGCGCAGCGTGGAGCAGTAACGATCATCAAGCTGTATGCAATCTACGGCACCGAGGCGCACGAGGTCCACACACCCGTTGAAATCATGCAGGCACGGGCCTTCCCTATCGGCGTTATATTATACATACACGCACCTGTCGGCCATTAATTCGTCATTTTCCGACATAAAAAAAATCGGCAAACTTTCTGTAGCCGCTGCTAGCTTCTCCTTTTGTCTGTCCAAAGGGATGGCTGGCCGACGTTTCCTCAGGCAGCACTGATTGCACGCCTACTACGTTGAACTATTGTTTGTCATTGGTGATCATGAGATACCCTGCCTAGCCTCCTCCTCCATCAGTTCAGTCGGCACTGGTGAGTGTTCAGTAGGGATCGCGACTCGATGTACCGGAGTCTGTTCGTTTTCTTTAGTACTAAACTTTAGAGAGCTCTAAACAAAAAGAATCTAATTTTACAGATGGGTGCATCTTTACGAGACGAATCTAATGAGTTTAATTATTGTGAAACGGGATGGGTCGCGAGCTACCAGCTGCGCCGTACGTACCAGCTCGATCAGACGCGTCGTAAATATTTGCCCGGCGCGATCGGCGCCACCCACCCGTGATCCGTCGTCCGGTGGTTGCCCGACGCGGCGGAAGCTTCCGACGTATAGTACGAGCTGCTCCGCGGCGCGCACATGGCGATCGAGATCCGGAGCAATTTTCGCATGTGCGCGCGCACGCGGTCTCCGTCACGGGCGGGCATGCATCCGGGCGTCCCACTCATCGCGGCAGCAAGCGCGCGGCGTGGCTGCCTGCGTCCCCTGTCGCCTCGCCGGCGAGCGGGGTCCATCGCGTCGCGTGCCGATCGAGCTGCCGCGCCCCGCAAAAAAGGCGAGGACGACGCGTGAGCGAATCGGCATGTGGAACACGCGCGCGCGAGGAGGCCGCGGCGCACTACGAGAGCGATGTGAAAAACGCGCACGCGTCGGTTGGACAATGCGCACGGGCGCACACGGCTCGGCGCTTAATTTGCCTCGGCAAGGGCGGATGGAGCGCCCGTGCTCCGGCCGCGCGCGGCGCCACGGACTACATAAGTATCATGCGCGCGGAGCAGTAACGATCAGGCTGTATGTAAGTAATCTACGGCACCGAGACGCACGAGGTCCATACACCCGTAGAAATCATGCAGGCACCGGCCTTCTCTATCGGCGGTTTATTGTACACGCAACTGTCGGCCATTAATTCGTCAACTTTGCAATATTAAAAAATGAAAAATCGGCAACTAGTTTCTGTAGCCGCTGCTAGCTTCTCCTTTTGTCTGTCCAAAGGGATGGCTGGCCGACGTTTCCTCAGGCAGCACTGATTGCACGCCTACTACGTTGAACTATTGTTTGTCATTGGTGATCATGAGATACCCTGCCTAGCCTCCTCCTCCATCAGTTCAGTCGGCACTGGTGAGTGTTCAGTAGGGATCGCGACTCGATGTACCGGAGTCTGTTCGTTTTCTTTAGTACTAAACTTTAGAGAGCTCTAAACAAAAAGAATCTAATTTTACAGATGGGTGCATCTTTACGAGACGAATCTAATGAGTTTAATTAATCTATATTTTGCTACAGTCATGCTACAGTAACCATCGTCTAATTACAGCTTAACTACCCTCGT
>LAPY01000127.1:188136-202675 GCA_000970635.1 Eragrostis tef | reverse complement strand
GGCGACGATGGGTGTAGTAGAGATGAGAAGAAAGGGGAGCAGATCGAACAGTTGGCATGATCGCCTTGCGGCTGTAGTTTTGTTTGCTTGCTTTTGAGGTTTTGTTCAGCTCCTAAGTTCCAATTAGTTTTGGATTTCGCAGTTTCGTTCTCCTAACTCGTTTCCTAGCTCAAGGAGGCCTAGATTTCCCTCTGTCCTCTTACTCCTTTCGGTTCATTTTTGAGGAGGTAACTGGAGGAGCAATTTTGCGTGTTTAGGTTGATTTTTTTTTTCATATAGATCGATGATCTCTAGTGCTGTTGGCTAGTATGTAGGAGGTAGAACGATCAGCTTACAGTTCGAGTGAGTGAGGTACTCCCCGTTTGTGTTTGTTGTTGTTTTCTCCCTTGCTTGGATTCATGTAAATAAAACTTCGTTGACGTGCTTGGGAATTTGTTGGCCTTGTCATTTTTGTTATTTCAGTGCAAGAGGTGCCTCCGTGTTTCTATGGGCATTTAACAATTCTCCTCAATGGAATCAGCAATAGACGACTGCTCCATCTATCTCATTGCCTGTGCTCCATATAGTCTTCCAGATGCATCACGCCCTTCCTTCATTTCTTCGCGGAGAAATGCATGATGCACGTTGACTACTGGCTGCTGCTTCCAGATGTTGACTTTGAATGGTAGTTGGCAGCACGAAACGGAAGGCGCGGAGTCAGTTTCGCGCTTACGTTGTCTCGCTCAGTGCCGGGTCATGCATTTGACATTAGCTGGTGGTACACATATGAGGCCCGAGTCGTCCGACGCACGGCCAGGCACGTCGTTCCGTGGTCGCTGTTGAATCGCAGAAGAATAGCAGCTGATCTCGTCACAGCATTTGACTTGCTAGATGAGAAAGACAGCTGTAGCTGTGTGCGTACGTATAGCGGCATTCATGCTCAGCAGTTATACGTATCCGTCCATTCCGGAGGCAAGGAGCTGTCAAGAAAGAAATGAAGACGACGGAGTCAATGCCTGAAGAATCGCAGGAAATCCAGTGCTGAAGTCGACAGACGATCTGACTTCTGGCCAAACTGATGAAGTCGAGTATTGCGGCCGGACCGCCCTGCTTCGTCGTCGGCCATACGGAGGTGCAACGACCTGACTCGTTGCGTCGCCGCGTCGCATACGGTGCTCGGCAGTCGGGTCGGGATACAGTTCTCGGGGTCCTGCCGCGTCTGCACCGCGCGAGCACCTTGCCTTCCGCCGTGCGGAAACAAACTGGAAAGATTTAGGAATCTCCATCTGCAGTCCAGGTTTTGCGATGTGGACGGTCGTCACCATCGTTAGACCATGTATACTACCATGACAGTAGAACTATGCTTCTTTCTATGGAGGAAAATCTATAACATACACCACCCGTAATACATGACGAACACCTGCTGAGAAGGCCTCGCTAACAACTGAACTAATTTGACCTTCAGTTTACTCACCACTCAAGCACTCACAGAACCAACAAAAATGGAAGGGAATACGAAGGAAAAAGCAAGTCTATCATCTACTCTTGACATCTGAGGCACCCTGATCTTCACAGTGCCCGAATCTCCCCGCCGTATCCATAGCGCTTCAAAAGGCGTTCATCTTGCCGCCAGTTTTCCTTCACTTTGACATCTATCTGTACAGGATATGATGCGTTGCTGTCAGCAACAAATCCATAGCAGTTGCAGAAGGGAGAACACAAGCTCACAACTGCACCCTTTGAAAAAGAAGGGAAAAAGCAGAAGTTGTAACCTCTAGGTAAACCTTCTTTTGTAGGAAATCCTCGATGTCAAGCCTTGATGCGGTTGCCAACATCTTTATGGCTTTGCCATCCTGCATTTGGCAAGCGTAGGTGGAGAACATTTTATTATTATTAAAAAACAGAACTATAAGGCTTATTTCATATTGGATTTGATCATACGAACCCTACTCATCAAATATTTGGGAAAACATAATTTACATTTAGCTATCTAGGGAATTGGCCGACACTCTATTTACATGAAATCTCTATTGGCTTTATGCAGCTGAGTGTAACATCAGAAAAGTCATGGAATTGGAATATTCGTGCACACAGAGATTGATATTCTTAATTGTTTTACCTTTCCAAGAATAATGCTTCTTTGTGATTCCTTCTCAACAAGTATTTCAACTTGAATGAAATCCTTGGCAGTAGGTCTGCTTTTGTAACTTACAACATTAACCTGAGAAAGAAAGAAAAATATACAACTCATAAATGCAGGCTGGCAAACTGGAAATCATACTACGTTCAGCTGATGGGGAAAGCAGCAGAAGATATACCTGGCATGCATATGGAATTTCTTGCCTATACTGAACAAAAATCTTTTCCCTCACTATTTCACCCACAAAAAATCTTTCCGGGTGTTCGCTAGCTATGTCCTGAAACGAGAACAACATGGCAACATAACGACATAAGCTTTTTTGATGCATTTTAATCTCAAAACATATGACTGTGGCTAAGCATAAAAGTACTATGGCGTTTAATAGTACTAGCACATCCCAAACAGTACAATATGTAACAAACAAGTATGAAAAATTCATTTGTCGAAACATACTTAAGATCACTGAGCATACACCGCTTTAACAGATAATCCATAAGGTAATTAAAAATAATAATAAAATGTTAAAAGAGTGTACAATATGATTTCAGCATCATAGCTACGTCAAGTAGGGGAGTTGTTCATGTCCTCTACTTTAGAAATATTTCTGCATGATTGATTTGTGGGCTCTAGTGGCCAAGTAGAAAGAAATAAACATTACTTACTCCGTTCTTTATTGATGACACCCATTAGCTCAAATCTGAGCTAATGGGCGTCACAAATAAAAGAATGGAAGCAGTATGTGCTAATTCTACCATCAGTGGCTCCAAGTTTACAGTGTCCAGCACAGAAAATATCAAGAAAATGCATACTATTATGCCTCCTAGAAAATTTTTGTTATCTATACCTTCATCCATAAAACTACTGTTTTATCAGTATTTTTTCTAAAGAACAGTAAAGGTAACTATTTGTAATGATAAGAGTTAGAATAGGCAAGTTAGCAATTAGGAGATTTGTGCCCACAGTAACAAGCGCCTTGGTTAACCTACAATGATAAAGGAATTGATTTCTTGTAGATCGAGGCCGAGAAGAAAACCCCAAACAACTAAAATGCATTTAGCAGATCTACTTGATTTTCTCGGTTAATAATATATGAGTAGAGACAATGGAAGTTAGAGCTAATTAAAAAAAAGGGCTTGTGGAGATGCCTTCCCCATGATGTATGCCAATTACCTTGGGATAGTAAGAAGGGCCCAAAGGAAGCTTTGACACTATCCACTCCTTGATATCATCCACCCCTTGACCAAATTTTGCACTTATAGGTATAACATCATCAACATTAGTGAACTTTTGATACCACTGCGCAAAGAATTGTATAGGGATGAATAACATTTAAAGTAGAAGAACGCCCAAAAGACCGCTTCTGAATTTTGGATAAATTTCCCACCTCAAGTTTCTTCGCGATTTCACCTGGTTTGATGAGATCTTTCTTGTTCAATACTAGCAGAACAGGAAGTTCAGTATTTTTGTTTCCCACACCTTCTTCCAGCATATCATCAATCTAGTGGCACAAAACCCGCAACATGTGAGTAAGAAGTGAAAAGATAGAAAAATCCATTCAATTCTTTAGTACCGCTGCAATACCTTTTCAGGCATTTTGCAAGCATCAACAACAACAAGCACACAATCTGCACTGCCAATAGCACTTCTAACATTCTTCATCATCATCGAGTCCAGTTTATGCATCTCCTTTTTAATGACACCAGGAGTGTCATAAAGTATTATCTGCAAACTAAATGATAATTCAGATTAGCAGTGAGAAAGAAAAACCCTTCAAAGAAAAGCTGGGATAGTAAAACAAGGAGTATCTTTAATGTGCATTCAGTTGAAATTTTGGCTAGTACTTTAGAGACAAAACTGATACCTGATATTCTGGTTCAGAACATATACCAAGAATGCGATGCCGTGTAGTTTGTGGTTTGTCTGTAACTATCGAAAGTTTCTGACCAACAATTTGATTTATAAGGGTGCTCTTGCCAACATTTGGCTTCCCCAATACAGCAACATAGCCTGCAAAGTCACGGCATGAGTACAAGTATAAATCTAAAAATGTATATACTTCCAATTTTTTAGAAAAAATTTAAGTGATCCATTTCATTGATTTTCTGTCAAAACTTGACAAAATGATTTGTATCTCAATAGGCAGTGGCAGCATTACGTTACTAATTACATCGGGTGATTACAAGTTAGAACTAGGGAGAGCACATAACCTAAGACCTCAACTTCCTCAATCCAGTACTAAATTTCGTTTAGTTTTGGGAACTTAAGAGCTCAGAAGCCTAACCGCTGCGGTGATTGGGGCATTGAGAGGTGCCTAGCTCCTCCGACTCGTACTCGTCGAGCAGCGCCAGGCTCCGGTCCGGCTTCTCGATGAGCTCCAGGCGCGGCCTCATGCTCACCGTTGGTTCAGCCTCCTTCTCCTCCTCCTCCTCTTCTTCTTCTTCCTCCACCTCCTCTTCTAACATCTCCTCCATTCCTGAATAGGGCATCGCATTGAACGCAACCCCAACACCACGGACCAGCCTTGTGGCACGTACGCTGCTTCCATGCAGCACGTAAGGGGGAAGAAAAGCCAGAGGAGAAGGAGATCGACGGGAGAGACAAGGCGGCGGGGCGATGAGCCGGAGCGCGAGTCCAAGCTCCATCCCCTCGAGAGTGACAGTGGTGAGGGGCGCGTCGTGCTAGCGCGAAGGGGATAAGAGGAGAGAGCCGAGCCGAGCACACGCGAGAGAGACGACGAAAGTTTTGTTTAGGCCCAATATATCAGCCCAAAGTAGAAAAGGCCTAGACCACGAGAAACCAGGCCATTTGCAACGTAACCGCCTCAGAGGGCCCGCGACAAAAGGACCGAAGCAGCGAAGTCCCCAAACCGCCGCCGGAGCGAAACCAACCCCAAAACCCTAGCTCCAACCTTCCGCTGAGAATTATCCTCCTCGTCGTCGGCGGCGGCTGAAGCAGCGGCGGGGGAGATGGGGAAGGCGAAGGGGAAGCAGCGGCAGGACAAGTTCTATCACCTTGCCAAGGAGCAAGGGTACCGGAGTCGTGCGGCCTTCAAGCTGCTCCAGCTCGACGCGCGCTACCGCTTCCTCCCGACCGCGCGCGCAGTGCTCGACCTCTGCGCCGCACCGGGAGGGTGGGTGCAGGTGGCCGTCAACCATGCCCCAGTCGGCGCCTTCGTCGTCGGCGTCGACCTGGTGCCCATCCGCCCCATCCGCGGCGCCCACTCGCTCACCGAGGACATCACCACCACCAAGTGCCGCGCCGCGGTGCGGAGGCTAATGGACGCCAACGGCGTTGCCGCCTTCGACGTTGTGCTTCACGACGGGTCCCCCAACGTCGGTGGTGCCTGGGCGCAGGAAGCCACGTCGCAGTCAGCCCTAGTCATCGACGCCGTGCGCCTTGCTACCATGTTCCTTGCACCTAAGGGCGCCTTCATCACCAAGGTAAGGAGATATCCACAGAAGAAGTCTGCTCGTTAATGAGAATGCAAATTATGTCTTCAATGAAAATATTCGGCAGACAGAACTGCCGTTTACATTTTTCTTGGGTATAGTGTGAAGTTTCTTTGTGCGTCATACTCGTATTCTGTAATAAAAGCTATAATTGATACGTTTTATCGCTTCTAACGGTTCAGATGTACAAACAGTGTAGTTGATCACTTCTAAGGTTTCAAATTTACAACCAGTGTATTGGTATATGATAACTGATACTTTCTTGGACAGTTGTCATTTCGTTTGTTTGACTTGTCTCCCTTTGCATACGTCTGCTATGCAACAGCTGCAAATGACACTCCGTGCTGTTCCCATTGTGAAGGATACATACTTAATCAGCCATTCTTTTTCTTAAAACAGGTTTTTAGGTCTCAAGATTACAATGCTATTATGTTCTGCCTTAAACAGGTATGTATTAATAACAGGTGTTGTGACAATCACAATCTTTTGTTATTTATTTTATTAAATTCATTGAGATATCAAATATCATCTCCACCTGCAGTTGTTTGACAAAGTTGACGTCACTAAACCTACGGCGAGTCGATCGACATCTGCTGAAATCTATATAATCTGTCAGAGATATAAAGCTCCTGCAAAGATCCAACCTGAACTTCTTGATATAAAGCACTTGTTCAGTGTGGTTCCAGAACATAACAAGGTACTTTGAGTTGTGTCCAGATTATTTGCTCGCTTTCTGTTTTTATTTGCTAACATCCCTTGATATTACAATTTATGTATCTCTGCAGCCTAGGGATGTAACGAATGATAAGCGCAAGAGACACCGTGATGGGTAGGTTTTAGGAGCTTGCCTGCTTGTTTTCCTTTACATTCTCCCTTTTGCAGTTGTCTTATTTGTTGTCCATGATGCGTCTTTCATTGTATTTCTTGTTTTGAGAGGCATCATTAGTTATATTCCCATATCTTAGATCTAGTGGATTGAGCCTTTTTAAAAGAAAACTCACTTTTGACAGTGAACTTGGTTGTACTAGCTGTGTAAATAGAGGGGACTATTATGTTTGATTTTTTAGTTCGTTTCATCACCATCCCACTTTTATGTTTATATTAGTACTATAACAATCTAATTTTCTGTGGTCGTACTTTGTGTAAAAAATAACATTTCTTCTGATTCTTAGGAAGTTTGTCCTTTGGTGCATTTGGAATAAGCATCTATAGCTAAGAATTGATTTAATTGATGTTTTCCTGTATAGTATGTAGCTTTGATTTTTTTTTGGGTGGACATACAAATTTGCTGATAATAGGTATGAAGAAGGGAATACAACATTGCGGAAAGTTGGTTCAGCGTCAGACTTCATATGGTCTGAGGCTCAGACACCTCTTGACTTTTTGGGTTCTTATAATGTGATTTCATTTGATGATCCTGCATCTGAGCCTATCAAGAGTCATGAGCTTACTACAGATGAGGTAGTGCCATGACACCCTTGCTAAGCATACTGCCGAGTCTGTATGCCCATTTTTTCTGGTCATAGGTGCTGACTGCTTGTTGTTTGCTTTCTGCCAGATAAAAGCTCTCTGTGAGGATTTATATCTATTGGATAAAAATGGCTTCAAGCATCTCTTGAAGTGAGCATTTCTGTCATTTTATCTTTGTCTATAATTTAATTAAATGGTCATGATAATCCGAGCAAAGGATGTCTTCCTCATGTGTCTATTGCGTATATTGTTAGATGGCGGATTCGCTTGCGGAAGGCGCTGTCGTCATCTTCACAAGTTACCCCGAAGTCTGATGATTCTGTGAAAGACACAGAGGTCAAGGATGATGAAAAACTTCTTGGTCAAATGGAAGAATTGTCAACTGTCATTGATAGAAAGAAAAAGCAAGAGAAAAAGCGCAAAGCGAAGCGTCGAGCAAAGGTATTATGAAAACGTTTACAACCTTTTTTGCAACATGCATTGTTAATTTGACTTTGTGCTAATATTAGTCTTTCTGTTCCAGGATAAAGCACGCAAGGCAACTGGAATGCAAATTGATGCTACAGGAGATGATTATGGCGATCCCGACTTGTTTTCTATTAGTGTTATAAAGGTATCATGATGTTTATATAGTCATGTGGGGCGCTGGCACTTTTTAGTGTTTCTTTGAAACATACTAACAGAATTATATAATACTTCTTAACATTGAACCTACTTTTTCTCTTTACACATCACAGAATACTCATGCTCGTGCAGATTTTTTTTCTCAGTCGTGCTGCAAAATTTCTGAATGAAGCAGCTTTCATTTCTGTTTAAACACACTGAGAAAATATTCTTACACTGTTAAGATTTTCTTGAGCTACCTTGTAATTATAACTTCTCGTATATTTTTTATTATGATTTGCTCTTCAATCGCTGTAAACAGATGTCTAATTCTTTGGTGTTCATGTTCATTTCACTTTCTAGGGTGGTAAAGAACTTCAAGCTGTTGAATCAGCAGAGCTTGATGTGGAAGAGGACATTGGAGACAGTGAGAATGAGGGAATTCAAGCCAGTGAAGACTCTGATGAGGATCTTGACTCTGATGAAGAGCAACAAAGGTTAGTTATGAAACATTTAGGTAGTCCAAGATTCTTATATTTAGCAGGAGTTACTATTGTAATAATAAAAAATTGTATCATAAAAATTTGTAACATATCATTGTTACTCTAGGTATGACGCCCAACTTGAGGAGATGCTTGATGAAGCTTATAAGCGGTTTGTAACAAAGAAGGGCGGGGAAGTAAAACAAGAACGTAAGCGTGCAAAGCGAATTGATCCTGATGCTGATGCAGACTTGTTAGAGGTAATACTGACCTATTTCACATGACGGCACAACACAATGCCAACATCATCCGTTCCCGCCTTTTATCTTTCTATTGTCTTACAGGTTTTGTGAATTTTATATTCCTATACAAACAGATTATTGCTGCAGCCAACTTTACCAATGTTGCTATCCTCAATTATTTATTATAGTTGGTTTTAATGAAGGTATAATACTGTATTCTTATATCTCAATAGGGAGGCAAAGATGACAGCGACGATGTTGAAATGGATCAAGGTTTTGATGAAGATCAAGATGAAGAGAGTAATCCTCTTCTGTTATCTCTAGGTGAGCAGAAGCCTACTAAAGAGCAGATTGTGGAGCTGTGGTACAGTCAGGACGTGTTCACAGAAGCAGGAACAGGCGTTACTGAGCAGAGTGACAGTGAAGATGAAAGAGAGAAGTTGAAGATGAATATGAAAAAGAAGATGGATACCTGTAAAAAGGAAAAAGGAACTAAATCACAGCATTTGAAACAAGGTGATTTCGAGATTGTACCAGCAGAACCTGTCCGAACTGAAGATGGCTCATCTTCATCCTCGGATGACTCAGATGATGAAGAGGAGGATCTCGATGATGTTTCAAAGGCTGAAGTACTAGCTTATGCCAAGAAGATGTTGAGGAAGAAGCAGAGAGAACAGATACTTGATGATGCTTACAATAAGTACATGTTTGATGATGAGGGGTTACCTACGTGGTTTGTTGAGGATGAAAAGAGGCATAGGCAACCTATGAAGCCTGTTACACGTGAAGAAGTAGCTGCCATGAAGGCTATGTTTAAGGAAATTGATGCTCGTCCAGCCAAAAAAGTTGCGGAGGCCAAGGCTCGGAAGAAGCGAGTTGCCATGAGGAAACTTGATAAGGCTCGCCAAAAGGCTGATGCAGTTCAGAGAGAACAGATACTTGATGATGCTTACAATAAGTACATGTTTGATGATGAGGGGTTACCTACGTGGTTTGTTGAGGATGAAAAGAGGCATAGGCAACCTATGAAGCCTGTTACACGTGAAGAAGTAGCTGCCATGAAGGCTATGTTTAAGGAAATTGATGCTCGTCCAGCCAAAAAAGTTGCGGAGGCCAAGGCTCGGAAGAAGCGAGTTGCCATGAGGAAACTTGATAAGGCACGCCAAAAAGCTGATGCAGTCGCCGATCAGAATGACATAAACGAGCGATCTAAGCGGAAGATGATTGACCAGATCTACAGGAAGGCAATGCCAAAGAAGCCTCAGAAGGAGTACGTTGTTGCAAAGAAGGGTGTTCAGGTGAGGGCTGGCAAAGGGAAGGTGTTGGTGGACCCTCGGATGAAGAAAGACAAGAGGGCCAGTGGGACTGGGAAGAAAGGGAAGGGTGGCAAAGGCGCCAAGGGGAAGGGAAAAGGCATGAGAGGGAAAGCTGGTAAGAAGGCGAAGTAAGGAATTGGAAAGCCATGGCATGTCTCGAATGATGTCGCTCTGTTAAGCAGCGGTGCTGCTGAATTTTTGTTACGGTCCTGCAAAGCTGCCAACTGTTTTCTTCTAAAGTTTTGTATTATGAGAAAAATGATGCGTCAAAAGTTGTGGCGTGAGTTATAATGTATTGGCAAACGATGTGTTTTTGCTAGAAACCAGTTATTACTTTAGCTTCATTGACACAGTTAACATTTTCGCAGCCAACTTATTTGGATAGGGGAGGATTAGGGGATCGATTGTCTTGGATTAGGAAAGAAAAAAAATACTGATTTTCCTGCTAATCTAAGAGAACCTGAGGTTTGTCGGCACAGATACTTTGGACTTACAAGCGCCTTCGGGTATCCCTTTGGGATCCGCGTGCATTTCCTTTTCAAATGAAAAGAAGCGCGCACTTTGAATCCCGGCCCTGCGATAAGAGACCACCTGGATTCCGATTCCACAACTAGTTGATCAGAGTAGAACCGGATCCAAGATTTGGAATCCCGGTGATGCAGAGACGACCGAAGAATCCTAGCTACTTGATGATAGATAGGATCAAGCAGCTGGCAATATACCAACTAATGATGGCCCAGATCTTAAGAGAATAATATGCAGTAAGCGATGGCTCACAGAAAAAGCCGTCAGAGTTGGCTCATGCTGAAACAGTTTTCATACTCAGCTGAAGGATTTATACAAGACACGAGTTGACCGTATAACTAACTGGTGGAGGTTCTGAAACTTAAACGTCAGAAGAATTGCAAGAACCTAACATCTCTGTAGCCAAAAAGCTACAGGATAGGATAATGTATTCTGTTTTAGACATAAATAATGCAGATTTCAATACAATAATATCCCTTTCACATGGAAATAACATATTATAAGAATCCAGACTAGTTTTACAGTTACAGGAAAAGAAGAAAATCGAAAGGCTTCAAGATTTGGGGTACCTTAAGTCAACATATGACAGTGAACAAAAAGAGTAATCTGCCACAACATCCCATATGAAGGTGTAAGCACTAAGCTCAAACAACACCCAAAAATCTTCAGAAACACTTGAGCAAATGAATGAAAGAACCCTTCGTTTCACCACCCAGCATCTCCCATTAAGCCTAGCCTGCATGGTCCAAAATATCAGAGGGAATCCTGCATCTTTAGGACAGCTTTATGCAGATATGATTCCGTGGTGAGATCTCCGGATAGCCAGATCAATGCTGAAGAATCAAGGTGGCAACTTGCTGCTCCAATGCATCTGATGGACACAAACGTTCCACAAAGTTCATATGACGAAGAAACGGCAGCCTTTGTATAGGTCAAGTGGTGGCAAATCAAATGTTCTTGCCCGGGACAGAATGCGAATTCCCAGGCTCTATGAGCACGGACAAGCCAGGAACAAGATTGGGATGTTGTCAATTCCCTTTCCAGGGTCATTGGAGATGGAAAGATACATACCCGCATAGATATATTCCTTTGGTCCACATGGGCGTTAACTGGCTGCTTATCTCCTTCGGAATATGTCCTGTGGATCATCGACCCGGTGGCTGAGATTGTAAAGAAATGCATGGTGTAAAGAATGGAGGTTCATCGCCCACATCCTGCTATTCCTATATTCTCCAATGAATTATGCGTCATAGTACAAATTACTTTCTGAAGTTACACGCATATGCCCTTTTACTCATGTAAGAAAATTTTGATCTTTTCTGAATAAAGCATTGAATCTAGGAGTTTTGTTTCCACATGGATCGAGCTGGTCTGTCAATGAACAAGGTAAACTATTTGCTACCAGGTAGAGGCAAGAATCTAGGAACTATGAGGCCTTGAAGCATTCAATCAGAGGTTTGGTTTGCGCACCTTCGCAGACTGAGGAAGCACGTAGTTCAGTACACCTTGCAGGAACGGCCACACAACCTATTGGCTGATACGCACACTTTACGAGCTGCGCTCAGTCATTGATCTGCATGTCAGACTTGTATTTGGGACACCACAAATAGCCGCCATGCTATGACGACAGCATTCTGCAGGTATGGCATGATAAAGATTTACTGTTTTAGTTTGATCTTGAGACAATTACCTTCTTGTCCAAGTACAGTTTCAGAATCATAAGGGTCGCATTACATTATCATGGACCACAGAGAACCGATGCAATTCCCTCTTCCAAAGCCCTAGCAACAGGTTAAACGTATTCTTCAGACCAAAAGGGTCTCAACAAGGGCTTTGGCACATATTCCTATCTTTCACCATGCATGGGGCATGCATGCAACCCAGAACAAGCCACATTCAGGTGTACAGAAGGCTAGGCCATCAGTTCATTGCCTCACTAAGCAGATGGTTGAAAAGTACTTTACAAACAATCTGCCATGGTGAAGAAATCAAATGACCGCATTAGAAATATGGAACTGTTCAGATGTGTGATCAGTTGGCCTTGCCACTTAAGAGGAGAGGCAAACAAGATTATCAGGTCATTAAGGCTTAACCAGTTTCTACTTGGAGAGCAAGGCCAGCATGCATCCAAAGCACCATTCATTTCTATCTTATGGTCTCAGCGATGATGAACGACGAACAGCAGATCGACACTTGATAGTAGATTTGCTTCAGTAACTTATTTTGATGCTACCCATTCTCTTCTCTGCCTATTAGTAACCCTATTTTGTCACTTCTACTTCGGACTTCTAGTTCAAGCAAACAAAGGTCAACTGAAGAATTGAAGTTTGATCAGAGCTTGAAGCATAATAGGAATTTATTACTTTAATCACTGATGGAGATAGTTTCTTCACCTCTATATCATTTATGCATGACACAAACCTGTGTGCGCGCGCGCTCAAACAGACTATATTGTTATATCATCTCCGGCGTAACATGCTGTTCCTAATTTTATCATGTTAATGCTTGGGAAGTGAGGTTTAATGGCATGCAAAGGCACACCATAAGTATATATCGATAAAGTGCACAGTGATGAAAAGCTGTTAAATTTCCTGAATAGACTCAGATGATCAATTGCTATGCATAAGAAGTGCATAATACAAACCATTGGCATTGTCAGTGACTCACTAGACTTCTTAAAAGGGGTGTCCAGAATCCAGAACTCACCAGGTCAGCTCCATATGAGTGAAACACACACAACGGGACCAGAATCTACAAGTTTTTTCTTTTCAAAGCAGAATGCCCCCCTTTGTGAGGTTCATACCTGCAGTTTCACCAAAAGCTTGATGTGTTAGACATGGCGACTAACAAAACTATGAAGTCCCCCAAACATCACAAAATTAACTTCAACAATGGATGAACTAAGAGGTCCTTTGCTCATGAGACCAAAACACAAATAAATCTTGATTTGATGCCATGTTGAGCATCAGGCACCACCAGTAATCCCAAGAAAATCTTAGCACACGGCATTCGACTATTGAATTTCTATTTTTTTGAGCCGTCTATTGAATTTCTATTAACATGCTCTCCAGGCCCCTTAGCTCCAAAACCAGCCAATCTTATTCTGTCAGCCACCTTCAATCCGCAAAAAGGATTCCATATCACTTACAGCTCACACACACAACAGGCAACCCCAGGGCCTATAAATAGCAGCCTTTGTGACAAGAGAAACCAAACCATCAGAGCTTCTGAAGAGTAAAACCTTCAGCCTATTCTAGACTCCACTACGGAAGCATTAGCACTCCGGTTAGTATCTTACTGAGAGTACTTAGTTCAAAGATGTCTGGGTCACGGAGCTCCTCCCCCAACTCAATCACGGAATGGAGCAAGCAAGAGAACAAGAAGTTTGAGCAGGCGCTCGCCTACTATGGTGAGGACACACCAAACAGGTGGGATAAGGTGTCTAGTGCCTTGGGAGGCAGCAAGTCTGCGGAGGAGGTGTGGTATCACTATCTTGACCTTGTCGACGACGTGAAGAAGATTCAGTCGAGGCAAGTGCCATTCCCCAAGTACAAGGAACAGGGATTCTGGACCTAATCAGGTAAAAGTTCATGACAACTCTGAGCAAAATGAACTACAGATAATATAAGATAAGATGACTTTTTACAAGTTTTCTTTACAAGCATGCTAGTTAGCGATAGCAGCAGCTTGCAGCTATGGGCTGGATACTTGAACTCATAGGCTCCTCAACACATAAAGGCATCTATATTGTGTTCTTCAGCTGTTACCATGCATGATTGACCTCATTGATATTCTATTAGCCAAACTGCATACATCATTTGGCAGTTAGAAAAAGGACCTGGGTCTGTTAACTTGGGTTTTGTCCTTTAATGCCTGGATTCGAGGGAACTAATCCTAGTATAATCAGAAAAATTTCCTACTTCCAATAAAAAAGCTTGCGGCCAACATGCATTTCTGGTATTACTTTATAGGTTTATATTGAAGCTTATATTGCCAAAAGTCATCTCCCTAGATTTCTGAGAAGAGCGGGTGGGTATGCTTTGGGCGATTTCATTTCTTTCTCTTTTTTTTCACTTTTTAGGGTAATCAGTTTCCCACAAGAGATGTTTTCCAACTGTAGAACAAACACTACATGTTCACAATACAAGGCACAAGCGGTGTTCAGATTTTAAACTTAGAGTGCGTGTATTTTCTTTTGTTTTCAGGCTTTGGCTTTGGAAGCTCCAGTAGGAAGAAAACAAACTTCTAAGGATCTAAGCAAAGTAATCCAGCTCTGGTTGGAGAATAAAAGGATGAAAAGGTTTATGTATGTAAATAGTTGTAGGTTATGGAG